>CANTFL010000642.1:0-13944 GCA_947650285.1 Hyaloperonospora brassicae
CACAAGGATCTTTGGCGGCGTCAAGCTCGGACCTGGCGGTCTCATTCGAGCGTATGGAGCTGCTGCGCAAGGAGTGATAGAGCAGGCCGAGATAGTCGAAAAGGTACCGATGCGATTGGTGCGCGTCCGAGCGGCCTTCTCGTGTGCGAGCATGGTCCAGCGAACGTGTACGTACTTTGGTGCTGAGATTGTGTCGCATGAGTACGCTCGAGAGGCAGCGTTCACGGTTTGCATTCCTGTCCACAAGAGTGGCGAGTTCATGCAGTTCCTGCGCACCAAGTCAGTCGGACGCGTGGAAGTAAAGGAGCTGTAAACGGTGATCGACATGCTTGTCGTTACCAGATTTCGTAGTCAAAACGCCATGCATTTGCAGCAACCAATGACGCGACGAAGCGATTTGTGCTCGATAGCATCAACCGAGGTGGCTAAAGCAGTGCGTGTTGGTTGACTAAAACCTCTTTCGGACCGCGCGATCCGTGACATCTTGCCTTCGTTTGTGCTGTACATGGCAGGCATCGAACGAGGCTATGTCTACCGTCTTGCACGGATAGCGGGATGCCTTTTGGTGACTCGCACATCGCTTCGACTATAGCGTGCCTGCAACGCGTAGCAGTGCTGAACGTGAACGCTTGCGACTGTCTGCCCACCAACGATGAAGTCAGCAGTTGCAAAGCCGACACATGCATCGGAAAGACAGTCACCTAGCGCGATCTTGCTTCTACAACTGACGCCAACAACACCGCTACTGCGCTCTTTATTACGCAGCACTGTCAGCTCGATGATCACCGACGTCTGACTGATAGGCGGCAGCCTCGAAGGATTCGTGACTTTGTATACAAACTGTTGTCGCACGGATCGGGTAGTTGCTTCAATCGTACAGCAATGAGAACTCAGTCCTGTCCGAAGGGCAGCAGTCGACTGCTTTCTTGCTCTGCCGTGCACGCACCGCTGTTTCCTCTGGCACGCTTGTAGCCGCCACTTTCATGGGAACACACTGCATAATGTCACTTGTCACGGCGTCCATCCTGAGACGTAGCGACACTGCTGCCGTCTTGCTTCAAGAACCACAGCTCAACAGCACTGACGTCACTGCCAAGCGTCGGCGCTCGTAAAAGGTGGCGTGCGTTGCATAGAAACCGCTGTGGTCCTTGAATTGAAGCCGCATGTGATACGACAGCAACTGTTATTCGAGAAAAGCTCAGGAGCTTCTCGGTGCGACTGCGTTTATGCGCGATTGAGAGTGTTTGGGGTGTGCTTTGTACACGCAGATGGTCGTTGCACTGCGACGGAAAATCAGGGGAGTGAAGAGGATTGGGCCACATTGGGCCACATTGGGCAGCATCATTGGCGCGTCCTCGTTGAGTGTACCGCGAAAGCGCACGCGTGACCAGTGTGGCTTGACGTGCTCTTCTAAAGACCTGAGTCAAGCACTCAGAAGTGTTGGGATTCGCTGTGATGTCGAGCGCGAGAAACCGCCGAGTTGTAAGGCGTACAAGCGTGAAAAGACTCGAGGTACAGCAATCGACGTTATCAGAATGGCAACGGCAGCAGACATAAACGGTTCCATGACGGTCCGTAGAAACGAGCAAACGAAGGCGTGACAACATCTGCGTCGTTGCATACAGCACCTGTGTGGGTTTCCAGCTACAGGTCTGTCATATCCTCGCAACTGTGCAGTGCGAAAACGCACCCATGTTACGCCAATATGCTGTGTCTGTAGCCTGTTCTCTCTCTCATCGTGAGCAGCGTTCACGATGATCAAATAGCTGCGGACGTTGCTGGGGAGTGCAAAGCACGTCCTGCGTGAGTGTGAAACCCCAATCCGCACTGCGGACACGACACATCCACAATTGACGAGTTGTATCTAGATGGGTCGCGTTTCAGCCGATTGGAACTGCACGCCCGGGTGCACTGAGATTGAACGCGACCCAATTTCAATGGCGCAACGCAATTTGCATTTCTTTACCGTTTCACACACACATGGCCAAGGTGCTGATCAAGTGTGCCAGGCGGTAGTGACCCGTATGAGACGTTGCTCATAGCTTGTGGCTCGGGACTTCCATGCAATGGTTTCGTCTTGACACATGGTGGCGACGAACCTGCGACTTGTCGAGAGACAGCGAACAGCAAGCAGAAGTTGTTTCATATTCTCACCTCAGTGATGTCTCCAACAACAGCAACAACAACTTACCATGTACATCAAGAAACAAGAGCTCGACTTGTTCCATTTGCAACTGTGCGGAGCGCAGGTTTCTGTATTGGCGTCAGCAATGAGGTCGCTTCTGATTCCGTTAGTGGCACACACTGCATTTGTCGACCGCACGAACATCGTAATCAATGGATGCAGCCTTGCTTCAGCCAGTGTGTGTGTGAGCGTCATTGATACCCGTCCACTTGAAGTGGCTACCTGACACTACCTGACACTTACCAATATGCACTACCTGGCGCATAGGTTTTGCATCCACAGACACAACTGTCAAGCTTGCGGTTCTCGCCTTAATCATATACTCTGAGGCCACATCCATGTGAGATCGTTTCATTACTGCGACTTCAAAGCTATTTCGTTCTGGTCAACAACACATTGACGCCCAAGAACGAAGCAACGACTGAATGCAACGATAAGGACGATTGCAAGCACAGCATGTACGCGATCACATAGTGGAGCCAAGCGGATACGACTGTCAGGGTCGCTTCGCAACGAGGTTGGCGCTGAGCCGAAACCTGCACAGGAAGCGATGAATTGATGTTAGCACACGGAGCTGCAGCACTAGCACAGCGACCGTCTCTTTGTTACTTTTTTCTCCAAATACCGAAGCAATTGTTGGTTAACGTCGGCACTCATTGACCGCTCGACTGGGATTTAGTCGACACTACCATCGGATGTCGATAGCTTGTCCTGGATCTTGCTCTGCATGGCAATGCCATCCTCCTCAGTGATCATTGTTTGGTTTGCAGGCAGCTTCAAGAGCCCGTCGTCGTCAAAGCGCGGGATGACGTGGATGTGCGCGTGGAACACAGCCTGTCCCGCGGCCGTGCCATTGTTCTGGATAATGTTCACGCCGTCGCAGCCTGTGGCTTCCTGCACAGCCTTGGCAAGACGTGGGAGTTCCTTAAACACATTGGCTGCCACGTCCGGTGTCATGTCTAGCAACACAACAAACGGCCACATGCACGGAAATGTCACTAGAGAGAGTGCATATACCCTCTCACAACGTGTCTCTTTTTACGCTGTACCCATGACAGTTGCAACGCCGGCAGCTTTCGTTAGCAGTAACGCATGGCCGGGAGTGACGGGAAAGACGTCGAGAAGTGCGACCACATGCTCCGTCTCAAACAGTTTGTACGCCGGAACGTCGCCCTGAATGATCTTGGCGAAGATATTCTCGGGGTCGTAAATCGCGGTCGTCATGTTCGACCTGCGACGTCACGCGAATTGGGTCTGTCTTTTATGTGGGCGACATAAAGACACCGAGCGACGTTGTTACTTGCGGGCGCCTTGGCGCCTAGTCTAGGGCATGGACCCTAACTTTAAGAGCGCCACGTACACACGGGACGCACGCCAGCAACTGCTCACGCACGCACATGACGTGTCTACGTTTGTGAAAGGGCTGCACGATCTGGTCCGTCTGCGAGCTGATACCCCGTGACAAGTGATACCCGACCAAGCGATCTTCTGAAACGTGCCAGAAGCTCAAAAGTCGTGTCCGACGCAGCAAAGCGTCAGTTTGGTATTCACGTGCCAACCCACTCAGCTCCCACGCGCCCAATGAATCGCACACTTGAGACAGTGTTCCCGAACTTTTCCAGTCACACTACTGGCCACAACTACTACTCGTATCCAGAGGTGCGTCTTCTTGTGTAGCACTAGAAGCACAACGTAGTGTCACTTCTGATGCTTTGACCGTGTGCAGGGCTCCCGCAAGTCGCAATTCGTGTTCCGCGTCGTGTACGACGGTCAGGCGCCGATTGAAGACGGACGCGTGATCCTATTTTTTGCCCCCAGTCCGCACCCCGAGCCGCGCTTTGGGGCCTTCGATCTCGAAACCCCACGGCCGCTGTTCGCCAAGGACGTTGTACGTTGCACCTGAGACACGATCGCTGTGATGGCTCTGCGATCGTCACACTGTTTGTTTATTTCCTGTGCTGCTCTTTCGACGACGGGGTGTACAGACAAACGTGCAGCGTGGCGATGCGATTGAGTTCAAGAGCACGGACTTCTCGACGCCGGACGCGTTGGGGTTTGTGCCCCAGAACCTGAATGTGTTTTCGGATAAACTGTTTGTCCAAGCGGTGCTTCATCATGGTACGAACGACAACTGACTGGGCGCATGGCCCTTTTGTGCTGCTGATCTAATGGCTAACGTGTGGTTACTTGTAGACGTGAATGACCCAGACGCCAATTCGCGCGTGGGGAACACGTACAGCAAACCGGTGGAGGTGCGCTTCGACGACGCTGAAGCCGTCAACACCGTCGAGCTAGTGGCAGATCAGGTCGTTGTCGAGACGATGGACTTGACGCCAACCGAGTGGATGGATCATGTCTCGATGAAGAGCAATCTCCTGAGCAAATACCACGGCCGAGATGTCTACATGATGGCTTCCATTGTGTTTCCAAAGAGCTACGAGGCCTTAAAGAAATCGTGCAAGCTCCCCGCAGTGTACTATATTGAAGGGTTTGGTGGCACAGAGTCGTACGCAAAGCGTGCGAAGGCGTTTCTGTCGTCCGAAATGGGACAGGACTGGAAAGCCGGACGTTGGCCGACACCCATGCTGCGCATCACGCTAGGGTCTCGCTTCAAGTTTGGCCACACTTCATTCGCCGACACTGCGACCAATGGTCCATGGGGAACAGCACTGGTGACGGAATTCATCCCATACCTTGAGAGCCTGTACCCTGCCATTCCTTCTGCGTCTGGTCGTTTCCTGCATGGCCACTCGTCTGGTGCGTGGGCAACATTGTGGTTGCAACTGCAGTTTCCCGACTTCTTTGGCGGTACATGGAGTTCTGCCCCCGATCCGGTCGACTTTTCGCATTTGCAAGTCGTGAATATTTACGAAGCATCGAATATGTATTGGGACGTCAGTGGCAATCCTTACCCGGCTTGCCGCAAGAGCGGAATTGCTACGTGCAGCAACCGCGATGAAAATCTGCTGGAGCGTGTACGCGGCCGTGGCAACGGCGGCCAGTGGGATGCATTTGTACGTTGAGCTGCGTTTGTGTTATGGTGGGCGATTGTTGACGACATTCTTGTTGTAGGCTGCGCTCTTTGGTCCGCGAGGAGCGGATGGGATGCCAACCCCGCTGTTTGACAAGGTCTCGGGTGACATCAATCGTGATGTGGTAAAGGACTGGCAGCAGTTCGACATTTGCAAGTTCCTCCAGACGAGACCCGAATTGTTGCAGACGACTCTACGTGGAAAGGTTCACGTGATCTGCGGAGTAGAGGACACCTACTACCTCGACTTTGCCTGTCGCTCGCTGCAGAAGCTCGTTGGGGACCCCACGAGCAATGCGGGAGACGGCTCTGCTGTCCCAAACTACGTCGCAATGGTACCTGGGGACCACACGAGCATCCGCTCTCGAGCGCACTACATTCAAGTGCACGCGGAGATAGCTGCAGTGCATGCACAGAGCAAGAAAGCGTAATAACAGTAAGCGGCGTCGTGTCTGCCATTATTACTCGAGAGGAGTAGTGACGACCACTGCGTCGTTTCGGTAGGGCTGTAGCGAATTGACACATCACGAATAAAGCCAGCCACGCGGCTGATGATGACTGCATAAAAGCGCTGGAACGCGGTAAAACCAGGCGTTTCGTCGAGCCACTTATCCGATGTAGCCACTTTGACGATTGACCGCACGTCCCGACGCCACCGCGCGAATGGAGCAGGTAAGCCACGCGCGCGACGTGCCCCTAGAGGAGCGCCTGCGTCTGCAGAAGCAGGGCTTTGCTACGCAGAAGAATGATGCAGCGCATAAGCCGTTCATACCGCGAAGAGCGCAGCGAGAGAACAAGAACCAGCCGCTAGAGCTCTCGTCGAAGCGTGCAGTCGGGCGGTTTCGGCAGGTGGTGGAGGTCAAAAAGAAGCGCGCGCTCGACCCGCGCTTTGAGGCACAGAGCGGCCGTTTGAACGAAGACCTGTTCCACAAGAGCTACGCGTTTCTGGACGAGTACAAGCACCGCGAGCTGCAGCAGCTCAAGCAGCAGCTCAAGCAGACCAAGAGCGCGGCCAAGAGGGACGAGCTCAAGGTAAGTGCTTGCAGAGAGTGACTACGGTGATTGTGTCGCAAGCTGAGTGTAGTAATGGAAGTGACTGTGGTTTGGGTGTGGGGCGGCTATGTGTGTAGCACGAGATTGCGGTGCGGCAACAGGACGTGACGGAGAAACAGAAGCGGGACAAGATTCAGAGTGCACTGACCAAGCGGAAGCGCGAGGAGCGCGAGGCCGTGGCGAGTGGCAAGGGCGCCTTTTACCTGAAGGTTCGAGGAGCTGTGTGACGATGACGACAGCAAGTGTAGATAGAGCTGACCGACTGATGTGTTTCGTGCGCGTTGCTTGACTGCTGTAGCGGAAGGACAAGAAGACGCTCGAGCTGCAGGCCAAGTTCCAAGACTTGCAAGAGACGGGAAGGCTGTCGAAGTTTATGGCCAAGAAGCGGAAGAAAAACGCTAGCAAGGATCACCGGTGGCTGCCCACGCAGCGGAAATAGGCGTGTGCGTGCTGGCTGCTCCCAGCTGGACCAGCGGTCGGGCGGTGTTGCGTCTTGGACCCGCTCAAGTCGGATCGCAATGATGTCTCTCTCGACCACGTGTACAGCAGCGCTACGAGGTACTTCTTGCGTCTACCGTTGTTGTCTCGGAGTATTGGTGCAATTCGATCGATCGACTTGTGTGCTCATGAAACGAACCGCAACGAGGTGTCTTGTGCACACTGAATGAAGCAAATAGCTGCGAAGAGCGCTCATCGACCGAACGCGTGACGCGCCGCGCAACACTCGTTCCGAGCGTCCGGTGGCCCACACGTCCTCTCGCCCTTTTTGTCGAAAACGTTGCCAGCTAAAGCTCAGCTCGACTATCGAAACCACAACACGCACTGTTTCGACGCCCGCTTTGCCAAAACCCGCTCGCCGGGGCGGAACGTTCTGCCCCTTTTCCGCCCCCGCGCGCACGCCCGTCCGACGGCCTCGGCGCGCAACGCCCCGCAGCGCCTCTTTGACTTGACGTTTGTATGCCCACCGCGCCGTCGGTCGCGTCCGGCGCCTCCGTTGGCCATTCCGAAACCCGCACGTGCGGCGCCTCGTTCCCACTCGCGCAGATGGCGTTCCCGTTCAGTGGCGAGTGGACGCCGCGCAAGACGCCGTCCACGTCGTCCGGCGCTTCGGCCCCAATGCCCACCGCGCAGCGCCCGCACAGCCACAGCCACTACAGCACTAGCAACAACCGCACGAACGACGTCGCTACCGGTCCGATGGCTGCGCTCATAGGTCCGCGCCCGACCACTGCCGCTGAGCCGACCGACAGTCGCAATGTGGCGCGACGACTGCGCCGGCAGGTTCCGCACCAGCCCATCGCCCAGTTGGAACACCACTACCACCAGCGCCAACAGCAGCAGCAGCAGCGTCCGCGACTCGGGACGACTGCTACAGCGATAGCGTGCGGACCTTCTGCTGCGTCGTTGTCGTCGTCGTCGTCGGCGGCGGCGGCTGTGGCGCTCAGGACACTGCGAGAACTGTCGACGTCGACTGTGACCTGCGGCGCACTGGAGACGTCCGCCGTGCAAAGCCACCGGAGCGTTCGCGCGGGGACCGACTCGCGCAGCGGCAGTCGCGAGCGCCACGAGCCCACCGCTCGTGCGTGCGCAGACAGTGCGAAGCGCACGCCGTACGAGCAGTGGCGCCGCCTGAAGCGCGCGCGCACGGCGAGTGGCAACAGCTGCGCGAGCACGAGCAGCT
This sequence comes from Hyaloperonospora brassicae, assembly GCA_947650285.1. Taxonomy (NCBI): domain Eukaryota; phylum Oomycota; class Peronosporomycetes; order Peronosporales; family Peronosporaceae; genus Hyaloperonospora; species Hyaloperonospora brassicae. The sequence goes on from CANTFL010000642.1 coordinate 7,951, forward strand.
CCAGCAGCTTTGCGTCGTACGTGGTGAACCCGCAGACGGGACGACACGACTTTGGACTGAGCAGTGGGGACGACGACGACGTCGACAGTGTCACGAGTGGCGTTGACGAGGCGACGGACGGCCACGAGGCACAAGAAGAGCGGCCGCTGTCGTCGTCTGTGCTGCAGCAGATCGTTGCGCCGTCGCTGCCGCCGCCGCCGTATCCAGTGGACCCGTACCATTTCTACTGCAAAGCCACGGGCACGACGACGGGCGCGCGGACGGCCACGGCGCACGTGACGTCGCTGCTCGCGGCGCTGTTTACCGATTGCGGCATTGAAGCCATTTTCCACCCGCTCAAGTGCAAGTTCAAGTGCCTCAAGTACGTGCACTACAGCCACGTGGAGTTTGTCGCACGCGTGTACGCCCACGCGCGCACGCTGCTTGTGGAATTCCAGCGCCGCAGCGGCAGTGTCTTGCTCTGGGACGGACTGTACCGCATCTTGCATCAGAAGTTGGTGGTCATTGTCGACCCCGCCGCACTGCCGTGCCCGCAGAGCAGCGGTCAAAAACGGGTGGCGCGGAACAGTGTGTCGTCGGCCTTGAGAGATCGGGCGGTTGGGCCACCGCATCGCGACAGGGCATCTACTTTGACGCCATCGCAGTCTGTCGACCATGGCACACGGATCTGGCGAGCACTGTCACTGAAGAAGCCGACGCCCAGCTCGGGCGTGGAAGCGATGAAGATCATGCTCACGTCTCGGTGCCTCGATGCCATGCGCGAAGGGTGTGCTGGGCTTGCAGAGCTGACGGAAGACGTGCAGAACTCGTGTCTTGTTGCCCACGCGGAGCTGGTGGTACCGTTGATTCAAGCGGTCGAAGCTACGGACCTTGGCATGTCGCGGTGTGCCATTGGTGCTCTCGCGAATATTGCGTGCGCCGTGCCACGGTTTCCAGAGACCGAACTGGTACTGGCACAGCGCACAGCGCAGCAGCTTCGGATGCAGGCGATACCGGTGGTGCTCGCGCAAGTTGAGCACGCGAACAAGCAGTCGCTGTTTTCCATTGAGCTGCTGCGGGAATGCGCTCGAGCACTTGGAGCGTTTGCTCGATTGGTGTCGGAAGTTGAGTCGGCGGCGCTCGCTGCGTCCAGTGTACACGATGAACGTTGCGTGCGCGTTCTTCGTCTGTACGCCAAGCATCGGGACGCTCAGCTTGCTTCCCATTGTCGCGCGGCTTTGGAGCAGCTGTATCGGAACGTGTCGAGTTTGCGCTGTAGTATAGCAAATAAGTAAAAGACAGTATTTGATTGAACGTTGCGCTTTGTCGCGCGAGCTGCGCTGCTCGTGTCAAGTAACTGATGCCACTAGAATGCTACAGGAGATTACAACAAAGTTGCTGAACGACTTCGGCAGCGACATCTTTTACGTTGCTTTGCAGACCACACTAACTTCGGAAGTGCCGGTAAGCAGTAAGCGTACGCATCAGGCACATAAACTAGAGCGTCTCTTCGGTTGCACACTTGGAGTACTGCGTCGGTTCGTTCGTGCTCGTCCAGATCGAGACATTAAATATTGGCGATCACATGTCAGCTACCCGTGCTTGGCATTGGAGGATGCTATCCAACGATAACAAATCGTGTGCTCTGGGTGATGGCTGTCTTTTGTCAAATGGGAGATGTTACGCCGCTTGACGTGGAGAACTATCAGATGAAAAGACCATCGTTGTTGTCCCATCCATGGTGCGTATCGAATCATGCGAACGAGGGGCTATATTCGATGATGTTTTCGCGCACATGGAGGCGTGTCAGGGATTGTAGTTGCAATTTCGATGTTATTTATGGCACCGGATGCCGGTGCTGCAACCGAATAAGTTTTATTGATTTGTGGTAGCACACCATGGTGAGCGTGATCCCAACTTCGTGTCAACTTACAACTGCGCAAAGAAATGAAAGGACTACATTGACTCATCGACAATAGGTGTTTTACCACTTGTTGGCTTTTTGGTTTTGCTGAATACTCATTCGGTCAAAACGTAACACGTTGCTCCGAAATCTGAATTACATTCTCATTGTTACGTTAGATACCAAACAACGAAATACCAAATTGATCCCAGACTAATTTATATTTGAAGACTTGTCTTCGCGGCCAGGTCAATGTTGACCTAGAGCCTGTTGAGTTAGTACTTCCCATTTTAAAATCGCTTTCCTGGTCAAAAGCGTTCACCTCCGAATTCCGACAAAAGTAACTTAGAAGTGATCCAAATTCGTTTGATGCATTACAACCAAACGCATGCGCGCACAGTTTGTGCACCACCGCGCCAAACCCATATCGAGGCGCATGCACCAGCTCGTTCGCGTAAAAATCGTACAACAATCTCCGTTTACGCTTTCCGGCTCTCCATTTCTTTCTGGTGTCGCTATTGACCGGCAAAACCATCCCAGAGATTGCATATACCGAACTCTTTTACAAGGGTTGATAGATTTTCTATCTCAGGATGGCTTCGTTCCTTGTAGTAACGTAAACCAGAGAGCGACCAGTTTCGAGTTTTAAGGGCTCAGCACGTGGCAATCACCATTGTTTTATATACACATGAATGCGTTCGCGTCCAAAATCGACTGTTTCACATATTTTGCCAGTAAGACACTGCATAAGAAGCCAGGCGCCCATGTGTACACACCTTGGTACGCACCAATCTACTTGATTCGTCAAGGAGCGTCTATCCTGTCAAAAATAACCCATGTTATGGTTTGCCGTGTATTGTGATACGACGTTTGAAGAGGTTCTCGTGCTCGTCCATGTCGTGACGGCGTGTATTTCCGACGTGATTCCACCTATTTCGAGTAAGCAACAAAAATCACATGCGATAAGTTTGTAATGAGTAACGGAATCGATGAGATTTGGTACTTGTAGGCTCGAGTCATTTACATAGAGGTAAATGTAAATGAACAACTATATCAGCATTCACCACGCAGGCGAGGAAGAATGCGCATTCAAGTAAGGGGCGTTTTAGCGGGTGCTGCAATATCCTCTTCCGTTTGAACAACGCGGACAGAAGCATGAGGGATTCGAACAAATATGTGGGGCAATAGCTATCGTTTGCGGCCGTGTCGACTTTCAATGTATACAACTTTGTTGGGAAGACATATATGAATTGCTGGACAAAATCGTGATTGGAGTATCAGTAAAGAGGTACCGTGGTTGTGCCTAGTATCTTTGGTGGTTGCACGTTGATCGGTCTTATATACCTTGAAAATGTTTCTGTTTGTCACAAATGTTGAAACCGGTAAACTCTCTCTTGACATTTGACTTTTATGCGCATTCGTCGTTACGAAACGTCCCGACTTCCTGCACCTTTACAAAAAGTCTTATTCACTGGAGTATATGCGGGAAAGTGATCCTCCTACGTATGGAAGAACTGACATCTCATGCCGGTACTAGCAGACTCAAAGACCATCGTAATACCTCGAAAAGTAGTCGGTTGTTGTTCGCTAGCATGCATTCGTCCAGCGGACGTTACATTAGTGTGCACTAGCTGCACTGGACACTTTCCCTCCCCAGCACGCGACACTGAGGTCACAAGCGTGTATGCAGATTCGCGTACGAGTTCCTTCAAGTGGAACAAGATTAGCTACATAAACTGAGCCACCAGATTCTAGTTCGGATGGTGTGCTTGCAGACCAGCAAAATTGATGAGCATTGTTATGAAAACTGTAGAGACCTGTTTGCTCAGTGCAAGGTCAATAAGGGCTATTAAGGAGTTCACTATCGACATAAAGAAGGTCACATACGGCTTGCTCGCGGTGGCCATTGTAAATGGTGACACATGAAGTCTACTCCAACACATTAAGGGATCAACATTTGAGAAAGATCGGCCGCTCTAAAGGATACATTTACACGCGCCCTCTCCGCATAATGCAGCATGTAACGGGGTAGCCCGTTGCATGAAAGTGTCATTAAGGATAAAATGACAATAAAGAATATTACGTCGAATATTCTTTTAACAATATCACTAAGTAGGGTGATATTGTTTAGATGACCGAAGGGCCTACTCATTGGTTGATATCGTGATGATACCAACCCACCAATCGCTACTAGACGCGCGCAATGGGGGTGAGTAGACGTCATCATACGTTTAGTTATATTAATATAATTAAGTCAGGACGAACAGAGATACAAGAGAGATAGGACTTAATTGTATTAAGTAACAGTTCTACTTTTACCACGACTAGAGCCTTTTCCTTTATCGTTACCTTCATATGTGCAAGTGTTTACACCTAGCAGGGCACTGGCTTTCACTGTTGTCAATGAAAGTGACTCCGTGCTGGTAGTACAGTACGTAGTCGTCGGTGCCCCGTTGTAGCACTTTGTAGTCCGTTTAAGGACCACACTCCCATCGCCCGACATGAACATGTTGGACGAAGTCGAAGGCAACAGATTTCTCGGAACCCGTGAAAGCTACTCCCATTTGAGCGATATCGATTGGAGCGCGATCGAACGAATGAGTTCGACCGTTGGAGAGGAAGCTATCTGGGCCATGCTATCCACAAGTGATAGAGACCAGCATCATTCCGTCATTAGCAAGTTCTTGCAACAAGAACTTGATGAGTCGCGAGCGCAGGTGACCTTGTTGCAGCAACAAGATAACCAGCGGACGGAAGAATTGAGACAGCATCAGTCTCAGTCCGCGCTGTCAACGCGTGAGCGCGACAGGAGTCTCTAAAGCTAGAGATATCCAAGTATCACGGAGTCGAGGAAGTCTCCCTGATGAGATGGTTCGTCGGAGTCGACGATGCCATCGAGGTCCGTCGCACCGACAACGAGCTAATGCAAGTCGCATTCGCTCAGTCGTAATTGGCAGGAGACGCCAGGAATTGGGCCCTGAATCTCAAGTTACACGACCCGAACGTGTTCGAGTCGTTAGACCTCATCAAGTCCCTGCTCAGCAAAACGCAAAAGCCGCCAAGAGCAGAGTTCAGGACTCTATCTTAACTCCTTGAGATCAAACAGGGCAAGCGTAAGGTTCACGCTTACTCTCAGCACGTACGCTACCTTGAAAGTTGCATGGTAGTGAACCATGTGAGTGAATTTGTGAAGATCACAATACTCATGCAAGGTCTTGCAGATGGTCCCGTCAGAGACCACCCGTTTCGTGGGTAGCTAAAGACGCATTCTTTGAACAATCTACGCTGTGGAGCAGGTAGAACTTAGTGTGAGACAGGCTCACACTACGCTGACCCCTTTTCGTCCACAAAGACGATCAGCGGTCGGAGGTCCATAACCAATGGACCTCTGTCATGTTAATGGCGAGAAACCTCGCGCTGTGAACGACAAGCAAATGTTGAGATGCCATCGATGTCATAAGCTGAGACACTATGCATACGAATGCAGTATCCCCCTCTCAGGACCCCGTGGTGCTGAGCGCAGTAATCATTCACCAGTAAGAAGAACGAAAGGACGAGGGTCCGTTGCTGTTGAAACTCCGCGACAGCGACGCGGAATACCAAAAAATGGACGGGGTCAGTAAGGGCGAACCCCTACTGATCCGACAACATCAAGAGAGTTTGCAGTCTCTTGAAGAAGGTTGCTACCGACGCCCAATCACTGTGTGTCTCTGCACCCAGTGATAAAGTGTCCCTCATCACCTTGAAGTTAGAAGTGACAAAGGACTTGTCACTTTGCGCCCTAGTTGACGGTAAGGCGTCGAACAACTTTGTTCGTCGCCAGTCGCTGGAGGCTGGAAGTATCGTCTTCGTGGAGCGGGAGATCCCTCCAACGAGAATGGCGGTGCGCCTAGCGACAGGCGCATCGATCACTATGAAGAAACGTGTAGTTGGAATCCACTACACGTTAAAAGATGCACAGTACGATGATGATTTCATCGTACTCGACCTGGATGACAAGTTTGATGTCATCCTAGGACTACCTTGGCTCAGGAGAAACGAGCCAAGGGTGAGCTGGCAGCATCGATCAGTTACGATACCTGCCACTTGTTCATAACATGACGATCTAAAGA
>CANTFL010000643.1:0-44566 GCA_947650285.1 Hyaloperonospora brassicae
GCATAAGATATTGGATATAACGTCTTATGGTCGAATAATTGCTAAACGAAGATGCTTTGTGCGATAAGATCCCCTACAGGGTTATTCTATGGACATTGCGTAGGTTTTTCGTAAATCAAAGCACCTTCCTCTATAGCCGTCAATTGACGACCATATACTCTATGCTCAACAACATGATTAAGTATTCATGGTAGCAGAAATGATACTTGATTTTTATTATCACTTCATTTAGTCCTTTTGACCTCATCTCCGACCAATCGTTTGATATGCTGATATATTTTGAAGAAATAAGAGTCTTATTGGAACAGATGCTGATATTATTTGAAAATATAAGAGTCGTATTGGAACAGATCCGCGGGCCTTAACGCTAAGTAGTACAGTGCTATATTATACCAAATGTGACAGATAGAAACGCAGACATGGGCTTCATAGCTCACGCACTCTAGACTGCAATATATTAGTTCAACTTGGTCCATCCAAATTTCTGCAACGACGAAAATTTATATATTTTATCGTTTCGACGTACGAAATTGATTCGACGAGTGCTTCGATCAAATTATCTTACGGCCGAAGCGCTATTAAATTACCTATCTGTTGCACATAACTTTGTTTCAGCATTGCGCGTATACAAATGTCGTAATACTTGTTTGAGAGAACGCAATGCACAAACTCAACTGATTACGCATAGAAAACGATAGCGTACGTTCATTTTCATATCAACACTTATTGGATATGTAAGGCAACCATACATTCGAGTTGCCCCATCTTTCTAGGGCATGTTGCAATAGATAATACGATGGTAGGACTACTCCTAACAACTCATGCCTTTTGTTTATTACCATTCTTGGCGATTTTGTTCTCGTGTAGTGACCCATTGCCAATCGACCTTACTTCAAAGTATTTGCAGACCAATCTTTGATCGCCGTTTTTCATTCGCGACCTTGACATATGCTATCCCTAACCAACCACTTCTGTCGGAATAAGTAGACGACCTGGTCCATCTCGTGGCGAATTGTTTCGTATTGTTGGCACATTGTTAGCATTAAGCATCAATAGCGTAGTGTAAAATGGTTTTATTATCGTAAACAAGGCACTTAATGTGACAATTTCGAAACATAATTGTCTGTAGATTACAACAATCAAACTACTGAGTAAAAATATGTTACTTGAGGCTCCCATTACGAAACAATAGTAACAATTACTACTGTAAGATCGGCACGTGTTATAGATATGGCATGGCCTTAGTACGTAATTTGTGTACATTCAACATTTCACATATAAGAATAACAGGTATAATGTAGGGCACATAATTATATCGTCTTAAGCGCTCAGTGCACTTCAGCATCACTTACAACACAATCAATAAAATTAGAAATTCGCTACTTTTCCATCACATTCTTGCCAATTGCCTCTCAGTCCCAAATTTATCGAAAGATGATCGACAAAGCATAAAATGGGGAACGTTTCAATAAATTTTTTTAAACCTTTATACGTCACGAAGAGATTATTGAGCTTCTTGGAATTAAATGGATCAACGTGGTGTTGAGCCGTTATCGCCATGTTGCTTGTGCTATAAATGTTCAACAAGCCAGTGGTACTGGTGACTAATCTATTTTATAATGTGTGTCGTTTGCCGCTTTGGCAGCGTGTATGCTTATGATTACAGAAGAGATTTAAAACCTATATACATCCGCGGGGATTTCCGTGGATATCGTGTATCGCATTTTACATTTACATTTCATGTAAAGAATGAAAATTTACTGCTGCAACAGAACATTGACAAGAATCTACTTGCAGCGCGTACTAACTATTGCCGACTATAGTCAAAATTAAAAAGGGCAAAACGGGCCAGTTGGCGATCATCATGTTGGCCCTACAACTTGGCTGGACCAATAGCGCGCTTGTTCACGAAAATGCAGAATAAAGCTACCCGGTGCAGGTTGCAAGTGTCGATTGATGTGTTTTGCTGAACCGAACGCTGGCGTTATTTTTTTTGTTTTTATAAGCTATGAATAAGGTGTTTGACCACGCATTGAAGAAGGTGGCGGTGTAGCAGCAACGCCACTCAGCTGTCACTGCTTTTATCATATATTGTGCATCAAATCATGTTGCTAGCAAGCAAAACAAATACAATTTAATCAATAACGGGTTAGTAGACAGCCACATTTTATCGTCATTAGCATATGATTACCTTATTACTTTGACCATGTTGCTGTTTTACGTCTTTTAACCTTATAGTTCAGTGAATATGAATCTACTGTTGTTGCTGCTGGTACCGAAATTGCTGATCGTGGTGCCACTGGTATTATAGTAGATTTTCTTGTGCTTGACGACGACAGGTTCGGGTATTGTGACCTGTTTACTGGTAAGTCCGACGTTGCCGGCGTCACACAGGAACTTTTAACGCACCTAAAAAATGCTCGAGCTGCGATAGGGGCAATAAACAAAAAGGTGATGGATAAATACAGGCTCACTTAATTTAACATATATGTACATATATTAGGGGCACATGCAATCACAGCTACAGCACGTATGAAATTTATAAATTCAATCGGTCTACGATGATTGACACCCATCGTGACAGTAATAACAGTTAGTGGGCGACGCGGTTGCTTATATATATTAAAGTTTTACGTTGCTCTAGCGCAGGATTTTCCTTCAGCTACATAGCTTAACTACGGCACTGTTGTTCCGACAGCTAAACCAATTCAATTTTTTGACGTCTAATTTCGCAATCTACTATCGATTTTACGTAGCATATTCAGAGTCCATATTGTTCCAGTACTGTACCATTATTTAAATAGGGATTAATGTAATCAGTCGGTATCAAATAAAGCTCTTTTTGAGCAATATTGTTCGTATATTTTATACTAGAAAGGAACGATACATGATGCTCTATCGGATAAATGGAACGGGGCAGCCCGTTACATGGAATTGTCACCTTTAAGAAAAGTGACAATAAAGGATATTAAGTTGAATATTATTTGAATTTATCACCGATAGTGGTGATATTGGTGAGGCGACCTAAGGGTCTGCTCATTGGTTGATATCTTGATGATTCAACCCACCAATCACCGCAGGAAGCGCGCAATGAGTGGGGACGAGACGTCACCATACACTCAGTTAGATTAACATAATTAAGTCAGGTTAAACAGAGAGATAGTAACAAAAAGACTTAATTATATGAATACAACAGTTTTACTTTTCCCTTATCTACGCTTCCTCGTTTGCCTCGTGTACGTCTGTCGGGGCACCGATACCCTTGCGTTGTGTTCACGCAAGGGTGTGCCCCGTTACACCCGGTAGCACTTTGTAGTCCTTCCAAGGACCACAGCATTTAACATGAATATGTTGGATGATGAAGAGACCTTTCACGCCACGCGTGAAGGGTTTAACGATTTGAGTGACATCGAATGGAGTGCGGTAGAACGAATGAGTTCTACCGTAGGCGAGTTCGCCATTAGCGCCATGTTGGAGTCTCTAGACACGAACCAACAACATGCCGCTATAGCCAAGTTTATTCAAAGTGAAATTGTCGCCGAAAGGTAGAAAGTAGCCTTGCTTCACCAGCAAGGCTCTCAACAGGCCGAGCAGTTGAGAGAACTCGGTGCTCAACAGACAGAGCTGTTGAGACAGCAGCAATTCCATGCTGCTGTGGGCGGAACGGCACATGGGCGTCTTCCCGAAGTCATAAAAGTTGACATCTCCAAGTACAAAGGAGTCCCGGAGGACTCCCTGTTACTGTAATTTGTCGAACTTGACAGAGCCCTAAGGGCTCGTCGCGTCGAAGATGGGCAAATGAAATTCACATTTGCTCAGACCCACTTGGCAGGACGTGCCAAAACTTGGTCCCTGGGACTCGAGCGTAGCGACCCAAATGTGTTTAGGTCGCTAGATGAATTCAAGGCCCGGCTCAGACAAACGTTTGAGCCGCCACGGGCTGAGTTCAGGGCTCGTTCAGAGCTCCTGAAACTCAAGCAGGGTAAGCGTGATGTGCACGCTTACGCACAACATATACGACTCCTTGCGAGTAGTATAACTGCTAACCCATTCGATGAACACACGTTGATTAAGGTGTTTATGCAAGGGCTCGCAGAAGGGCCCGTCAGGAGCCATCTGTACCGCCTTGAGCTGAATACGCTGGAAGATGCGACATCAGCCGCGAAACAGGAAGACTTTAGCATGAGACAGGCTCATGCTAGCTAAAACTTTTACCGTCCACCAAGACGACAAGAGATCGGAGGTCCAGAACCAATGGACCTCTTCTATGTTGAGAGCGAGAGACCTCGCTCTTTGAACAACAAGCGATTGCAGAGGTGCAATCTCTGTCAGAAGTTAGGGTACTTAGTATATGAGCGTAGTGCTCCACACCCAGTACCAAACAATACTGAGCGAAATGGTCGTCCATTTGCCAGAAAGGGCAATGGGCGTGGGTCCAGCGCTGTTGCGAGGCCGCAACAGCGAGACGGACCACTAAAAAATGGTCGGGGTCAGTAGGGGCGGAGCGCCCTACCGATCCAGCAACCTCAAAGAGAATTTGCAAATCTCTTGACGAAAGTTGCTCCAGATACACAATCATTGTGTGTCTCTGCACCTGGTGATGACGTTTCGCTCATCACCTTGAAGATGGAAGCGACAAATGATTTGTCGCTTTGTGCCCTGGTAGACTGTGGGGCGTCAAACAAATTTGTTCGTAGCCAGTCACTAGAGGGTCGTAGTCTCAAGTTCGTTGAGCGCGACATTCCCCTTACGAGGATGACGGTGCGCCTTGCAACAGGCGCATCGATTACCAGTTAAGAAACGTGTAGTAGGAACCCACTACACGTTGGAGGGCGAAGAGTACGATGATGACTTCATCGTACTAGATCTGGATGACAAATTTGATGTCATCCTGGGATTACCTTGGCTCAGAAGGTACGAGCCAAGGGTGATCGGATAGCATCGATTTGTGAAGGTGCCTGCCGCTTGCTCATCAGATGGCCATCTGATGAACATCTTGGAGCGTCCACACGCGTATGGATGTTCTGCGAGTGAGTGCGATGGCCTCACTTGCGGTACGGTCGTTAGCACGACTGCACAAGATCACAGTGCAGTTGATCACTACACTGTGGAGCAAGCTCCCGGCGGCTGTACAGAAGTACAGGCTGCGCCGAAGGTCCACCACTCGAATAAGTCGAGTGGACCGGGACATGGATGCATGCCCAGCGGGCAGCATCTTAGACAAAGAAACCTGTTGCCTCCAAAGGGCAACACGGACATCCTAGGTCGACTGGAGAGTCGACCGTCGAGGATCTGTACCTGACTGTGGTTGCACAACCACAGTCAGAAGACGTCGAGGGAATAAGTCCCCACGTACTTGAGGAAAGAATTCCTCAAGAGTCACTTGCTGAAGGATTAGGCCTCAGCAACCTGTGAAAGCAAGTTCCCAGGAATTAACCGAGACATTAAACGTCTTGATTAATGACGGATCGAGCGTAGGCGCTTATACGCTCGATCTAATTGTGCCTACGAAGTTAACTTCGGAGATAACTCAGTTGTTAACGCTAGAACCGAAACGGTTCTTGCGTGATCTGCGTAGTGGCAAAGTAAAGCAGATCTGCATACTCGTCACAGAGGATGAGTATGTGGCCGATATTCGGTCGTCGACAGTATTTGCTGAGAACGAATGGGTTCTCAGCTGCTCATCGATGGACGAAAGTGTCCTCGATGAGAAGACTCGGATTCAGCGATGCACGTCTCAATACTGGGATTCACTTCAGGCAAATCCTTTGTATAAGAATTTGATCGAATTCAAGGATGTGTTCCCTAAATCCGTGCCTTGCGAGTAGCCTAAGGACAAAGGCACTCGACACGAGATCAAGCTCAAACCGGGATCGAAGTACTGTGTCATGAAGCAGTGGTCACTGCGTCGTGAACAAGTACTAGCGATCGACAAGTTCTTTGTCGATTGCTTTGGAGCAGGCCATGTGAGAGTTTTCAACTTCCCTCCTCAGCTCTCCGACCCTCTGTGTGCGAAAGGCCACAGGAGGATGGCGGACAGTGCACGCATTCAACAAATTGAATGCTGCAACGGTATCGTCTCAGACGTCGATACCGAGGAAGGACGTAATCATAGATGGTATGTCAAAGAGTACCATCTTTTCGTCCATGGATCTGATGGATGGATTCTATCAGATCCTCATGCGTGAACGGGACATCCCGTAAACAGTAGTGATCACCCCCAGCGGGATGCTGTGGGAGTGGCTAGTGATGCCACAGGGGCTGAGTAATGCCCCTGCTACATTCAACAGATGTGTAACAAATCTGTTGGGACCGGTGCGAGACTTCGCACCGAGTTACTTCGACGATGTGTTCGTCCATATCCGGGCTATGGACGGAACGACGGACGTTGAAGTTCACAGGAACTCACGTTCGTCAAGTCCTTCAACTTATGCTCAAGCATTAGTTGTATGCCAATCTCAAGAAGTGTATATTCGCGGCTAGCGAAATACCACTTCTTGGGTGCATCGTGGGTAAACACGGCGTACGTCCTGATCCCTAAAAAAATCAAGGCGATCACCGACTGGCCAGTGCCAGTCGATGTCAAGGGACTTCGTAATTCCTTAGCTTAGCGGCGTACTTGCACAAGTACTCGCGCAATTACGCCGAGATGACTGTTCATCTTTCTTGTTTACTCAAGAAAAATGTCAAATGGTCATGGAACGCTGAGTTTCAGCGTTCCTTCGAAGGTATCTTGCAAAGCTCGATGCAGTCGTTGATCTTGGCGATTGCAGATCAGGACAGATCATTTCGTGTGGTCTGTGACGCCAGCGATTTTGCGATCGGCTGTGCGTTAATGCAATTTGATGCAGATAGCGTGGAGCGCGTCATCTGTTATCAGTCGCATCAGCTGCAGACAGCTGAGCGCAATTACCCAGTGCATGACAAGGAACTCCTTGCCACGCAGGACGCACTGGCTCAGTTCCGCGTCTATCTTCTCGGAGATAGATCGTTTGTTGTCTATACGGACCATGCGTCACTACGCATGGCCGTAAACAGCCCACACCTCTCGCAAAGGATGGCGAGGTGGCTGTCTTTCTTCGCGGAGTATAACTTCTCCGTGGAGTATAAACCAGGACGACTAAACGTCGGCGCTGATGCGCTTTCGCGCCGGCCCGATTTCGAGCCGGACGCACAATCCAACAGTGAGGATAAGCACACTGTCAGTCAGTGTCCCGTCGTCAAGTTTACTTAACGACGTACGAAAGGCATACGCGGAAGATAATGATCTTCTGCGATTGATGGATCATCTGTTGAATCCATCCAGTAAATTCATGAGGGATTTACCAGCTTTGTACCGGTCCTCATCGGATCGGTATATTACACGCAACGAATTGCTGTACTATACAGCTGTTGCCGACGACACGCCTCGTGTCGTCGTCCCAACTCATAATGATTTGCGATTAAGCATCATGTATGAGTGTCACGATGCCCCAACAGGTGGCCATCGTGGGAGAGAAAAGACTTACCTCACGGTAAGTAGTGACTTTTTCTGGACCCGCCAGTATCAGTTTGTACGCAATTACATACGTGCTTGTGAGGTTTGTCAACGGGTGAAGCCTAGTCCTTCATCCCGTGCACCATTACAGCCTCTATCGGTACCGGCAGAGTGCTGGCAGTCCGTTTCAACGGGCTTCGTCTTCGGGTTTCCCGAAGACGACCACAAGAATAATGGCATTCTTGTGTTCGTTGATCGGTTCAGCAAGATGGTGCATCTTGCCGCAGTGCCCAAGTCCATCACGGCACCCGGCTGTGACCGTGTCTTTCATGACACGATCTTCCGACTCCACGGGTTGCCCCGTGAACTCGTATCCGACCGTGACCCTCGTTTCACGGCGTAATTTTGGCAAACCGTGTTCCGTTCTCTTGGAACACGATATAAGATGTCTATTTCTGATCATCCCCAAACAGATGGTCAGACGGAACGTGCGAATCATGTCCTCGAAGAGATCCTTCGAGGATATGTCCATTCGTTTTCGAGTTGGAGAGAATTCCCTCCAATGGTGGAATTCGCCATCAATAATTCGGTGCATGCTTCCACACAGCACACACCGTTTTACGTGAATGACTTACGCCATTAACGTGTTCCCGCCAATCTAGAGCATGACTCTTGGATAAGGGGGAGGTACTCGCTCGAGCAAAAACCGTTCTGGCTCTTGCTCATCACGTTTCGACGCTAACGTCGTCACGTATGATGCCGATGCAGATCATGTCGACATCGATGAAGCACACCACCGCAATAATAGCGACAACGCTATTATTGACTCGGATGATGATGACGATACCGGTATATTCAGCATCGTCAGCGATTATTCCAGCGAGGAAGAAGACAACCTCGCTGAAGAAGAGAACAATCTCTTAGCAGTGTGCACGAAGCGCACTGACAGACAAAAAAAGGAGTCAGCAGAGAACTTCCTGCTGACTCGAGAAGCGGTTGTCCGTTTCGTTCAGGACTCCATCGCAAATGCAGTGTACCGTCAGAAACGGAACGCAGACAAGAATGGAAGAGCAAATGTTATTCATTGATTGAATGCGACTTAGTCCTACCATCTACGGCAAATTTACCTAGGCATCTAGTAACTTTTGTGGGGATCAGTACACTATTGTCCAAGTACATCAACCCTTTCGTGTGCTGCGCCGACAAGGCAACGAATACACGATTGAGCTGCCACGCAGAATTCGCACGCATCCTACGCTTTATGTGTGGCGTCTTCGCCCGTACTGTCAGTACGAGCCTTCTTCTTCCGATGAATATAGCCCCCACGTTCACGAACATCCATCAAGTTCTTGCGTTCGCGCTTCAGACGATCCGTCTGGTCGCGCAGATAAGATACCTCGGACTTTAACCGAGGTATCTCCCCGCGAGCTGTCGCCAGCTCGCCGAAAAGGGAGCGGACATCCCGATCGACCTGAAGCTGCGCTGTGGCGTAATCGGCGCGGTCTCTTGCCCGATCAGCCTCGCCATCCTTGCGGTTCTTCCGCACGGTATCAGTCAAAGCGTAGCGCCGGTCGCGCTCGTGCTTCAAGTCATCGCGCAATTCATCGATTGCGCGATCCATCTTGCAAGGGTCGAGATGGTGGGCCTGGGGTTCTGGAAGTGGTATTTTCTCCTCCACCACTCCTTTGGTGGATTCTCACGGTGGTCAACGCTTTCTAGTGGAGCGTATCTTGAATCACCGTGACGATTCAGGATCAAGGACAAGCTACCTCGTCTAGTGGCGGGGGAATCCACCCTCTTGGAACAGCTGGGAGCCCCGCTCTCAGCTGTTGATGGATGTTGAAGGTCTCGCCCGCCAGTATGTCGAGACCCATCCGATGAGTCCTGTGGCCCATCGGTAAACACGCGCCCTAGGCGCTTGTAGACGAATTGCAAGTTTGCAATCGCGTCACGCATCTCAGCCGAGATGTGTGCCCTTCCCCAGTGCAAATTAAGGGAATACACACCTCTCTGCGCACGTTGCGAGTTGTCAGCACAAGTCGCACTAGGGTCTCCCCAAGTGAGGCAAGGAATGTTTGCCTCACTTGATGAACGATGCAACCGGTACCTGACACCGGTTGGCGTTCGCTTTTCGAACCTGAGGCGTACTGCGTCAAGTTTATGGAGCCATCCTTCTCGTCCAAAATTCTTAACGTTTCGGACGAACGCGTTCGACGCAGCCAAAAGCGAGGCCTTGTCACGCTTTTGGTTGCTGTTGCACCATCGATGTCTAAGAAAGACATCGAGATAAAAGTCTTCTTCAGCGCGAAACTTGCTCGCGCTGGGAGTCAAGCCGTGAAGCTCAGTCGCATCGAATAAGGGTATTCGATGGTGTTGGCTTCTCTCGTGAGACAAGTCATTAATGACCTGTTCGGGCAAACGCCACTGCTTCAGCTCATCACGCTTCACGGTGGTACCCTTGTCGGTACCACGGTTGTCAGTATGACGATGGCTTGCACCATCGTCAAGTCGCTAGTGCGAAGGAGCACAGGCTGATCTCGGTGATGAGCAAACATACTTATCATCAGATCCGTCATCACTGCCGAACAGACTGTGTTGAAACTCACATGTCCGTTCGTTCGGCAGTGGTTTTGGCGAATACTGAGGCGTCGCCGGTGATCTAGACGCCTCTGCAGCATTGCCTGAGTCAGACACGTCTGACTCGCCAAAGTAGATGACCTCAATGTCAGGGTCATCATGCGCACGCGGTGCTGTACCGCGTGCACCTGCAGCACCTCTTGCTGCAGGCGAAGAACGAGCAGCAGACGACGAATTGTCTGCCGCAGAAGCTGGCGCAGGCACAGATTCTGTGTGCCTTGAGTCACCCCGCATAGACATGTTAACTATGCGATGTCAGGTTGAGTTATGAACGGAACTGACTTATCAAGTGCTCCCTGTCCCAATGGTGCCAAACGATAGGCCGCCATATTTTCGATAATCACAAAGTGACTATCAGTTAGAGGGGTGATGTAACGGGGCAGCCCGTTACATGGAAGTGTAACTTTGAAGAAAGAATAAGAATAAGGAATATTAAGTTGAATGGTTTTTGAACAATATCACCGGTAGTGGTGATATTGGTGAGGCGACCAAAGGGTCTGCTCATTGGTTGATATCGTGACGATATAAACCCACCGATCGCCGCAGGACGCGCGCAATGAGTGGTGACGAGACGTCACCATACACTCAGTTAGATTAACATAATTAAGTCAGGTTAAACAGAGAGATAGTAACAAAAAGACTTAATTATATGAATACAACAGTTTTACTTTTCCCTTATCTACGCTTCCTCGTTTGCCTCGTGTACGTCTGTCGGGGCACCGATACCCTTGCGTTAAGTTCACGCAAGGGTGTGCCCCATTACAATAAACGGCTGACATAATTTTTTTAAGTCTGTCAATAGCTATATTGTAATGTCAAATAGCTTGTATATGATTTAACATCATTTATTGAATTATCCAATCACTATAACTATTACAAATGCGTGGATCATTTGTACTGCTCTGCAATTACACCCAATGTGTCATATTTTAATATAGGTTCGATTCTTTCGATTACTTAGAGCTTCTACGGTTTAATTTTGACATGTGCCTCTTCATCAACTCTCTCTCCAAATATTCGAAGTCATACAAAGCAAAAGCAAAAATACGGATTCGACACTAAACAACTTCCATTTCTGTTATGGTCGATGCCATAGTATGCCACAGTAAGCTTGAGAAATTGTATCTTTCACCAACTATTAATTACAGTTCTGATCATAACTCTGGTCTTGCTTTTACCATAACATGGTTGGTACATTGTGCATTTTTAACGCGCGCAACTGATACCGGCATAATCGATATATATATGTCATCTGGAAGTACCAAATTCCATCGCATTATTCAGAGCTAATTCCTTCCGTGTTACTCAATACTTAAGGGATAATTTACTATGTATCAGATCTCATACGTAATTGAGTGATCTAAATCATTAGCTTAGATCGTGACCCGCCGCGTATCTTTGCACGCTAGTAATATATTTACCACACTGATACTGTTTTTCGGATGACTTAGGTCTAAAATTTCCACGTATACCTCGCAAATATGAAGTCCCCAAATATTGTGTATTCGCTAGAGCGGTATAATAATCGCCTAGAATTGGATCGTACTAGAATGAGAATAGTAACGATGACTTGTCAATTTTTGGAATAAATGACTAGTAGTATTAGGGTACCATTCGGCTACCATGTTTTCTGTATTGGCGTATTAAGATTGGACGCCAATTTGTGATGATGCAGAATAAATTACATTCTATTAGTTTCTCGTCCACGTCACAATGTCGATAGAATGATATTTTACCTATTTCGTACATCGGACAAGAATCACATTAACACAACCCATCTAATCCTGACGTTATTCTCAGTAGTACGCAATATGCGTTACCAACGAAAATGTATAAATTTCGTTTGCATTGCTCCATGCGACGTATACGTGCACGAAGTTGCTCTAGTACGATACGGTGAATTAACTAAAAAAATACAATCATAGTAAGATTAATATATTACACGTAGTGGTCGTAATTACCTGGACTTTATCCTTTTAATATGTATAATCCAAGAATATGGCAAATATTTTCACCGAATAATGTATGTTACGTCTGTTCGTGGCATCCATGTGCAGATAAATCTCTGTATGGATAATAACTGACAGGTATGCGCTCATTCACCTCGTGAACGTTGTCAATTAATCCTGTCATGATACAGATGATTGAATGTGACTGGATTGTTTCCTGTCATTATGTTTTTTGGTCTACCAAGTAATTTCAGTGGCGTCTTTTGCACGGTCATGGCTCCTACATCTTAGTTTAACGTACATTGCAAAAACTAATTTGTCTATCTGTGCATATTGTATATCTAATAATACAGTATGGGTCAAACAGAGGATAATGCGTGCAGTTAAAAGAGTCAGATCTTTTTTCGCATTTACCGTTTTATATAAAAGTGGATCAATCATGTCATTATCGAAGAATATGCACTGACGGGTAAATAAACTAATATTTTGGATCCAGAACCAGCCCGACCGCCACTTCACTGTGCCACATCACTGCGTTCTCTTACAAATAATTGATTTCTTTCGTAGATATAGTGACCAAGTTGGACATAATAGAGTCGGGCCAATATAAAGATATAGTGCCAAAGTACGATATAATAGGTTCGGTTCCGACAGCAAAACGTTAAAATATCGGGCTCTAGTCGATCGCCCTTATTATTTTGCTTGAGTCTAAGGTTTAAAATTATAGCGGAATCAGATCGTCCCATTACGAGCTTACGCGTACGCTTGAGGAAGCATTAAGCCCAAGTGTTAGGTAATACATTTTTGTAATTTTCTAATTGTATCATACTTTTAACACTGGGTACAATTCTTATGTATATTCATGGGATCACACAATATACAGGTCGAAATAGAATTGGCTGATAATAATGAAAACACCCTATTGATCATACACAGTATACGACGTGCTATATCCTCTATTTCGGACTTAGCACTCCTCCTTGATCAATATGTCGTTTTTACGGAACTAACTGATGTAACAGGATGGCCAATTACATTGACATGACACAATAGTCGACCAATTTTCTGTTGACCGATAATGTTAAAATAGACGCATTCGTACAAGTCCTATCAGGCACGGCAACACGAAACTTTTGTATAATAATTTTTTATATTGTGAGTTGTGCTTCCGACACTACAGTACGCGATGGAGCGTATGTTCGACACGTTCATGACGACCACCACCGCAGATCAAACGATGTAACTGTTCAAGATAGTAAGAATGTCTAACGGTCGTGCACAGAGCCTAATTCTTCTTTGTCGCTGTTAGCGGTGCGGCTGGCGAGGACGAATAGCTCCATCTCGACAACATCTGCGATATAGGTGTCCCGAGTTTTTGACGATCCTGATGGTAAAGTATCAGACAAACCACCGTCAACTGTCTTCTTCACGCAGAAACCTCGCGTACCTCGCGCAGAATTTTAATAAATGAAAGCTCTACCCAAGCGTTACTTTCGAAAAGATGGTGTCGCACAAGTGGATGAGTCTGCGTCACGCAAGGAGACAAGCAACTGCGACGGATGTGGCAAATAAATTAATGCCAAAGCCGACTGTCGCAGAAAGAGTACTGGCTTGACCAACGTCGGTCGTCGCGGGAAAAGCGGTGGCGACATCCGTATCTCGGTAGGCGAAGGCAACAATAACACAGCGTGCCAAGTATGATCTGACCATGGCCATTGGAAGCGACAGCGATTATACAGTAAATACAGGGTTTTAGATTATGAATCCGGCAAACATATCTATAATGATGTGTTCCTAGAAAGTACATGTAAATTTTCGATGTCGAGTGCCATCGGGCGGGCGGCCAGACGATCAAGTTTTCGCGCGTTGGATAGGTAGTGATGACATTTAGTGGCAAAAGGGCGGCATACGGACTTGATGATAAATGAAGGCTCCTTCGCGCCCATATTCTCGCGGAATATCATGTCACACGTGAAGCTTCAGCGAATGATTTTCGTAATTGTTTAAGACGGTGAAAGCGCGCTAAAGAGGCGAAGCGGCGGTGCAGTCGTATTTTAAATCCTGACAAAACATGACGTGATCTACATTCAGACAGTAGCACCGGAGCACGACTTCGGATAGCAAAAAGACGCATTGATGGAAGTCGTGGCACTAGCGACGACAGAATAGCCCGGCACGGACGCGCAATAGAAGCCGTTTTACAACTTTCTTCATCATCTGAGTTACTTGTCGCACGATTTGGTCAAGCTCATGACATGGGACATAGAGTCCGTAATCACTCTTTCATATCGTTCGAAGCCAAAGTGCGTATCTTATACTTCAGGTTATCAAAAGAAAAAGAAACTGTATTGCCAGGACAGATCTGACAACTCTACAATCGACAGTATTGGTCGTGTCATATCCCTGGACCTTAAAGGCCATTCATAAACCTTGTGAAACACAATTCCTTTCTATGGACCACAATATTGATCATTTCGCGTGTCCCCTGCTTTAACGAAGAAGTATGCGCGAAGAAAATGATACACTTCTCTTAATTCTTTCACGTCTGTTCTACTTCCGTACACTCGTGCCACGAAACGACGACGGCGGTGAGTACGAGAAAGTTGACCTCGTCGGAAAGTCGACTTGAATCGCACGATAGGTCGGCGAGGCACGCAACTAGGCTTCGAGCGACATATCTGAGCGTATGCCCGGTCGGTTTTTAGCATGGCTCTCTCGATTATCTTTGCAGGTCGAAGGCCTCTTTCCTTCTGGGGAGATGCGTTCAAGTATTCCGCATGCATCCTTAACCACAATTCTAAAAATTCGTCACGAGAAGCGTGCGTCATGATTGTAATTCCTAAGGAATAGCGCTCCCGAATATTAAGACATCGTAGCTTTTATGTCAGTCGGCTCCATCTACCGCGACCCTCCCTAGACTCGCTGGCGCAGCAATCGCAAGTCGATATCATCATTAGGTGTAGCTATATCATTAAAGGCGACCGAGTATTATAAAAGATATATAACAAGGTCGCGGTAACGTAACACGCAAAAGATTATCGAAGTCTTGGTGCTGTTGATTAAATTTAGCTTGAGCGCGCACTTAAAAAAGGCTTTGAAGCTGCAGCAAAAGCGACAGTGATTTTGATGCTAACCGACACAACTCCGGATCGTAAAATATGAATTATACATATGAAGACAAAGACCTATAAGGGAGCGAAATACATTACGCGCGGCACGACGAAGCTTACTCAGGCATCCTTTTTTGGAGAAAACAGCATCCGGTAAATAATATTTGCTCATTTGTACAAGCGCGGTCTTTGAAGACATAAGAAAGAAATGCACATCAATAAGCATAAAGTCTGGGAGAAAGACATGCAAGAAGAGCTTCAAGCGCTTAAACACAACTGAGTATAGCAATTGGTTAAGAAAACGCTCTGCAGTAACGTAACGCACATCACGTAGACTGACGCAAACGGCGACCTCTAAAAGGCTTAAAGTTCGACAAGTCGCGCGCGACAATAAACTGTCAGATTTTAACCAGATTATACAGCTTTCACTAAGAAGAAGACGGCTTACGTCCCGGGATGAAACCCAAAAAGTGAGTTGTATCTCAGTTTTCCTTATCTTCAAAAACGAATAACTGGTAGAAGTCGGTGACCCTCAGCCACCGATTCGAGCCCTGTCCTCACCGTTTTCTGTTTTACCCATCACTGGGTAATCACATCTCGAAATATACCTTTGGTAAAAACTCAGCTTCGTCATATGCAGAATGAAAACGATTGCGTGGTGTTGAAGGACGTTTTTGCGGATGAAATACAGATTTGGTGAGCCCAAAAAACCAGGTCGTGATTGTCAGTCACAATTAATTGTCCACGACGGCTCTCGAACCCGCGCTAAATCGATTGGAATTCCCCTTACCAAACGACTGAGCCAATCTGTTGCTCTGCCCGTTCGCTAACAATAACAATATAAATCTGCCAAAGAACAGTACAACTAATGCTAATATGCAATATAGTTCCTGTACATGTCGCCTCAACATCACTCACATACAAAAACAAGTTTTGAGGCATGATGAACAGCTCACGTTCAAGGAGGTCATTAACATATCGCTGTCAAAAGTACTTCTCGCTCTAGAGGCAACCTGGTGAGTATTCTTAAAGCACGGTGACATAGAGATTGCGCACTTGTTGGCTTACAAGGATTGTCATATGATAAAGTGCTCCGGATATCCGCAAGGTATGCAGATCGACGAAGTGACGCTGAAAAAACATTGTGGAGCAGCAATAAGGAGCTTGTACTCAAGCTGTTTATGAGCTTTTACGGCCTCATTCACGATAATCGACTGAGGATTCATGCGAAGCTGCATTTAAGATATTTGCATAGTGCGTGGCAGACATGTATCAATACTGAATGTTTGACAGGAGAAACAGAATCGTGATGGGATTTTAAAGTGACGATTTGCTGTAAACAGACGTCTGTCAAGCTGCGGTAGATAATTAATTTTGCCAGCATCGCGAGCGGAACAATCAAATACCTTGGTAGCGTGAGTAAATTTCGCGCGATTTTAGTAAAGCTTGAAGACGACGGATGCTATATATTAACCCAGAAAGAGGCGATAGGTGAATTGATTCGTGATTATGGGCCCACGAACCCAAATTTAACACTTGAATCTATCGACACCGATTGCTAATAATTGCGGGCAATATATAGGGCGTCTCTTACGATCATTAGTACGAATGAATTTCCAATAATCAAACATTTTCATTCACTAGCTATCTCACTTTTATAAGTATTGCAATGGACGCGACCTGACATTGCATTCGCAGTCCTTAAGCTAATACGACAGACGCACCAAACGCGGATCCACGATTGAAAACTTACTTAGCAGTTGTTTCGTTACCTGGAGAAAACAATGGCAATGAAGATCAACATGAGGTCAAAGCAACGACGAAATCGCGTTGAATACGCTCGGGTCTTTCAGCGACTTCAAATTGCTGCAGACCAAAAAATCAAAGAATATCTTGAACGGGCGTCTTTATCCTATTTCAAGGCATATCAGTCAGCTGGAGGGCTATTTAAAAGGCGGCGTATATTTTGTTACAAAGGCAGCTGATTATCCGGCAGCAACTAAAATTGCTTGCGATGTGCTCGGCTTACATTAAATGCGTGAAGAAATTGGCAAGGCAACAGAGCTGCCGACGCGGATGCGCAATAAAATCAGGCGGGTATCATACAGCTCGAAGATGAATAACTGTCACTCAAGGCGAAGCACATCGACATTCGAGTCAAATTTTTTATGCGATATTACTCAGCGCGGAATCGTGCTTGCAAAATACGTGTGATCGGAGCTAATACTCATTTTTTGCTAACGAAGACACTCTACCCGCCTTAACTTGCGATGTTTCGCGGTCCTATGCATCTCATATAAAAGGTAAATCTTAGTCGAGTAGGCGTGTTAAAATCGGTATCACTCTCGATACAAATATCCCCTACAGGCTTATAAAACGGCTGAAGTTACAGCAGTCGAATAAGAATGATAGGGAGGAAAGATCCGAGTTACGGAAGGGCTAGACTGAACGATGGGAAGCTCTTAAAGTAACGATGGGTAGCTAATTTAGATAATGAAGCAGTTAGCAAAGCTAAAATGGCACTTATTTCAATCACAGCGCTACAAACTTCCTCGTATTATCTAACAACACTTGCATTAGCGTAAAGAGGGTTTTGCATACTATTACACCATTTAAGTTTTATACAAATTTTCTTTTAATGTACAATTAGTCTTTATTGGTCGTCTTTTCGCACTCTAAAGCATGAAATTTAGCCGAAAGAGGGGTGTAACGAAATAAACGATTCGTTTTTGTTGATCTGGACCTTGTTTGATTATGTATTGAATATTTGTCACACCATTTAAACTAAGTTAAGTAATGGTGGAAAAGTCATAATGGTCAATAATCCTAGTCAAATACTAGTAAATAGATGTTACATAACAGTAAAAAGGTGGGAGTGGTCATCAAATCCAATAGTAGCACTATGCTTTAAGATATCAATTTGGTTTGATAACGAATAATTTTACTTAAATAGCTTTGCAATTTGCCATCAAGCTATCCTCTCTTCATTCCAATATCAGGTGGCCCTAATCTACGTGTCATTCTATGATAAAGAGTGTATGGGGGGACGGCGATCTTATGACATCCTACATTAAACGCTCAAGAGCCGCGAGAACCTTGATGCTTGTTAATATTAAAACGGGAAGGTCTTGTAGATGGTGCTAGCATATACGCTAAGTAATATTTGTCCGGCATTTTTTCATGTATGTCCATCTATGAGAGTATAAAAGGTCACCTTGAATTGGGCTGATAAAATTTCAGTCTGAGTGCTCTTTATCTGCTTTAATAACGCATGAATTTGCAATAAATGCAACGAGAAATGTCTATATGGGCAGCTTTTATCATGTAATATAACGTAATAGTCAGATTATTAGTCGGAACGGAATTTCACGATCGTTTATGCAAATAAACGAGGTTGTTAAGTATATATGTCTGTATTTATATAGGTTCAAAATTGGTAGTTATATCAAATGGCTTGGTAGGACATGCTATGGGTTGCAAGGTGTCGTGAAGTTTAATTAGAGCTCAAATAATGCAGCGACCGGATAATCAGACCAATTTACGGGAGAATACATAATATACCACCAAGTTTGCAAAAGCAACAACCTTTGTCAACAATTAATCACTGACGAGCACTAAACATACACCATTTTTGCTTCCTATAGTACTGTGGTGGAGTGGTGGTTGCTCTTTTGAGGAGTCAAACCGAACTCTCCACTGGCGCCCGGACGACCGACTAACGTTGGAGATACTCCGATTCCATGTTCTTGATTGCCTTCCTCACCTTGTGTACCCGTCGGTGGGGCAGTGTGCACTATTTCAGGTGGACTAGTGTCAATGGAAAACTTGACCGTGTTTGCGATGGGGTTGAGGTTCGATCAGGGTGTGGAAATCTTCACACCACGATCGTGGTTGGTGTGATCACGTGAAATTTGTCGCGCGATTACTTGTATGCTTGTGGGGTGCTCGATATGAGTCACCCTGATCTGTAACCGATCGCCTTGTCCAAATGTAGACCTTGATTAGCGAGCCTTCTGACCACTGGAGCCGTCTCGCGATCTTGGGCCCTCAACCACAAAGATTTTCTGCGTTCAGTCGCAGTTGGGTTGTTGTTTAAGAGATCTTGATCCCTAGCCAAACAATCCAGGGATATCACTAGATTGAAGTACGTAAACCTTTCCTTGACGCCGAGGGGCCAATTATCCACCCGAAGGAGAAGTCGACACGTGTACTTTGAAGCACATTGAACTCTGTTTAATGTTAACCAATCAAACCCAACAACCCTATCCCTATCCTCATTTCTTAGACATCGTTTGCCATATGTCGCTCTCTCGATACGGTAGCGATATTGCACTTGCGTGACCAACATCTGATGTGCTTGTCTGATCGCGATCACATACCTGGTCACTGATCATGATCTCGATCGCTTCCTGATAGCGATCGCCTTGCTGATCGCGGATCACCTCCTTGATCGAATAATCGCCAACGTTACCTTCCGCTTCAT
This sequence comes from Hyaloperonospora brassicae, assembly GCA_947650285.1. Taxonomy (NCBI): domain Eukaryota; phylum Oomycota; class Peronosporomycetes; order Peronosporales; family Peronosporaceae; genus Hyaloperonospora; species Hyaloperonospora brassicae. The sequence goes on from CANTFL010000643.1 coordinate 19,657, forward strand.
ACTTTGACCAAAGATCGCAGGTCCCAACCTTCCCGATCTGATATCCATTTTAGTCTGACTGTTGAATGGACGCGATCTGACCAGATGTGGGACCGGGTAACCAACCGTTAACTGGCTTGAACATAATGAGAATGCAATCAGTTCCTCTATAGCAAGTTTCCATAGTCGCTTTACCACAGTCCCATACTTATCATCATTCCTGAAGACCGCTTGTAGCCTTCATGTGTACTTGAGTGTAATCTAGTACGGAATCGATTTTTCAGATGCATCTTGAGCAATGAGGTATCTGCCGAAATTTTACTTGAAACATGCAAATTATGTCGCATTTTCGAATTGTCACTATTGTCAAAGACATAATCTCGGCTCGTTATTAAGAACAAGCAATCCATATTTAAATGTGCACTACAAGTAATTGGTTTCTTGAGTCACGACATACAAGTCCTATTTAAATTACAAAACTAGCCGTGCCAAATTTACGTTGTAATTTTCAACTTCAATTGGACAATGCTATCAGTATATACCATGTGTTAAGCGCACTATACATCTATTTCACTAATTTACCTGCTGCTGATAGTAATCGCGCTTTTCTCATAAGTCGCAAATTTCGAGATTTGGTTCATATTCACCTGATCGCATCATCGTCCTTGATCGCAGGCTCCATCCAGGTCGCGATTACGTGAAGTGGTATACATCGACCCGATCTCCACCCAGATTGCGATCGATATCCAGATTATAATCGTTAATAAAATCGTTATCGCGTGGTGTTGTATACACAAACTTAATCGCGATCTCCGTTGCGAAATTGCGCGATCACTCTACCACGCAATTGAAGCACTTGCCGTGCCCAGTTTGTTGTACGGTAAAAAGAATGTCAATTGTCTGTTTGCACGACGAAATACATGTGAGTTTTATGCTTCAGTTGTTGTTAAAAGCACGATCTAAGTACAAAAATGATTGATGGAAGGTGATGCTAGAACATGATCTCATGTATAGTAATCATTAAATGTCTGATATAGAGCTGAGCCAGGACTATATTAAGAATCGTTTAATTAAGTATCCAAAATCCGCTGGAGGATTCACCCATTCCTTGACCTTCCAGAGAAATTACCTCTTCGGCAAATGCATTCTCAATTAATGACGCTGCTCCATTGTGAATGCAGTCAAGCACTGGCATGCCGAACTGTAGATTAAAAGAATCGAGGCGTTTTCGCATATCGGGTCTTTATTTCGCATTCAAATTAGTAGTCAATGAACCGCGTTTCACCCTAGAAGTGGACCTTAATGTGTCGTAGTAAAAGCAGAATGAAAACGACTTAGGTGCTGATACATTTCTTCGGAGTGTCTTGCGAACGCCAGTCCTGCAAAAGTTGCTCTGCGCCTGTTTCATGATAGTCACCATTGGTCATCAGAAATCTTTATACCGAATACTACTATGCATGTTTAGTCCCAGTGTCATATATAGCCAAACCTAGATGGGCTCATGAACACATTAGGACAGGAAATGCTAGATTGTGGTACCAGTCCAGAAGTCGCTGATTACTGGGACGCTCACAGACTGATCGCGAGATTTAGCAAAATCGTAGTATGTAGTAGCTATCGCGGCAGCCTTTACCATAGAAAAAAGTACAGTCTTGGTCTAGATTATCTCATAGGTTAATCGGTCAATAAGTCTGGAGTGCACACCGTTGCGGAGATTAGATTAAAAGTCAATATCTGTTACTGCTTTCTCAATTTAAGTAAGGCTCTGATTTGCTATCCGTCGGCTTGCAGTTGCTAGTGGCAACATGTATTTTCTTATTTTAGAATGCTTAGTAATTGAATATTGCATTAGGTAAAACTTGGACCTGGTAATATTACTACCTCCGAGCCAATCTGTGACCGCTCGCGGTTGGATGGACGGAGCCATTATCGATTCAGGTGTAAAGCCTTAAAGCAAAGTCTCGATTTTCTCGACCATAATAAATTGAGAAGAATCCTGTAATGCTCTTCCCCGCTGTAGAATTAATATTCTGCTTCCATCCGATTCCCAGCTGTCTAGTGTTTTTCCGTCCATTTAAGAATATGAGAAGAATCAATATTGTATGGAACGAAGGGAAGTTTGCCACCGCTGGCGTGGGCCTCTACGCGGTGCTACAAATCTTTAATGAGGCCTGTAGTGCCACGTCCATAGTGGCTGTCCGTACAAGCGTCGATCATAACAGATGTCGAAGATGCATGCAATAACGCCGCACCCGTATCTGGAGTAGAGCACGAATGGCCGTCAACAAAGTCAGCCAGATACATGTCTTCGTTGGACAAATTCTCCTCCAACTCCTCACGAATGGTGCGGTGCAAGAAAGAACGTCTCATTGTTGAGTCATTATAGGTTAATGAAGACTGTTGATAGCTGGAGTGGTCTGTTTTATATTTTATAAATCCTGCTGTTGCGTGTTCTGGACATTTATAAAATCCGCTCTATCGAAAAAATGCGGTGTTTGAGCTATTTGTACCCGATAATTCCCTGTCCTCTTATGTCTCTTTAACTTTTACGATATGTTTGTAGATCGCTGTCGGGATATGACTCGCTGCGTAGCTCCTGCTATCCCTGGACGAGCAAATTTACGGGTGGGCAATACAAAACGGCGTGGCGCTGTATGTGATCGAACTCAGGTAAAATTCTGTCGGCCCTGGAGCCAAAAATACTCTCCAGCTGTCCGGATTTGTTTGGCTGAATGTCTCCGGTAATCGAGAAGTCATCCATCGCGCTGGCCGCGACTCATTCTCCGGGACTAAGATCCGAACTAGCACGCTGCTCTATTTGCTGAGACCAATGCAAATAGAAAGCGTGAGTGAGGAATTTAAGGTTGGACTTCATAGCCCTGAATGTGGTGCAGTCTCGGAAGTTAATAATCGAGAAGGTAAGGGATATTTCGGTACAATTACGACCTGCTGTATCCTGTCAGCCGGCAACAAGGTTACCGTGGTGACCGCTACTCTATATATTATGTAGCAATAGGTCTCGGATAGCGGAGCGCGTGCGCGGGAACTTCTGTCTTGCGATGACTAGATTTCTCCTTATCAGAACGGGGCCCTGAATTACGAGTCGTTAGGCCTAAGATGTCTCCAACCAATGATTGACATTAGAATCAAGGATTGTCGCAGCCCTCTGTACTAGACCGGGATAAGAAGAAGCGTACGCTTGAACCGAAGCTCCTGTGTCCAAAAAAATATTAGCCATCCGGTCCGCCATGTTGTTACGGGTGCGATAGTGATGTATCCAGCTGAAGACATTGATATCGTTAGCTATAGCGCTTGTCTCAGTAAAGAACCGCACTCAGCGCTGCCTGCGCGGAGAGAGCCGTGTCCAGGATTGCAAAAGCACAATCCCACTATATCCAATGACATTCAGGGATAAGTAGTCGTCGGCCTTTTCTCGTCGAAAACCGTGTAAGAGCTCTAGTATTCAGCGATATTGTCAGTGGTATCAGCAAAGCCATATGCCACGTTCGATAACCAAAAAACGCATGCAGCGTGCGTCGGAACGTGGAGACGGCCAATAACAGATCGAGATCCTCCTGGAACTGGATTTCTCGCGGTATCCTCAATCGAAAAAGAGGAGGTATAGCACTTCTGTGCACCGATCGATAGGCCGTATGAGCAAAGAAGGAGGATCGTCGTAGCTTAGGACGGTATCAGGTTAGGTCGATCGTACTTGCACAAACGCTTGCCCGTCCTTCTTAATGTCGAGCTGGTAAATTCATTCACCAACCCTTCGAACAGACTGGAGAAATATAGTCTTAGCACTATTTTTGTGAAGCACCTGTAAAAGAAAAGAGTCTTTAATGCGGCGAAGGCGTTCGATCCAGATGACATGAAGTGTAGTCGATACGACAAAACGCCACATCTCTCGAGCTGCCGGGAATAACGAAGACTAGGATTTTAATAAATTAAATCATAAATCCATCGATAGAGTGACAGCATCCCAGTGGTCGGGCGAAATTCCGGGAGGTCCAGTCCAAACACCCAGACATGCAAGTCATTTATCCTGAAAAGCACCAAGCCATCTCCACCGATGAAGGAGGTATTCTAAGTGTCGACTCGCGCTAGGGTATGTCCAAAATATATGGCTTGCTAGAAATGTACCAGCATCCGTACACTCAGGGACGGGGAGCGACAGGTCTTGCTTCGCCCAAATTTAGAGCGGGAATATGTTATTCTTCAGGCGATATAGCACCTAGGCCATGGTCGGAAAGAACGCACGAATTAGACGAATACCTCTCCACGTTATCAATGGGGAACCGTACGATATCACGTGAAAGTTCGACTTTGCAACCCGTTCATCGAGATGATTAATTTTGTCAATATAGCGCCGCAGGGAGAAATATATTTAGTTTTCTTCGTTGTAGCCGCCGCTGTAGACGTCCGGCCCACATGTGGACTACCGCTTGAGCACCGTATATGCGCCAAAGTGGAAAGGAGTCCCAATTCGTACAGACACAGCTAAATTGAACGCTGCCATCGACGATACTGGTTGCTCCACGAATCCGATGCTGGTATCGAAATGCTGAAGCGATTTATCTGCGCTATTAAGAGGCTAGTCATGAAATTGGTGCGCCTTCGTTGAACACGCAGTCAAAGACCCAGGTTCCAGCGCCCGATAGACCAGAAATGGGAAATTATATAGAAAGGGAAGCCTAATGACTTGAAATATCTTCTCTTCGCTATAGACTGAGTCGTCATGTAACGCGTGGGAGAGAGACATTGGCTTGCTACGGGAATCAAACCCTTGGCAAAATCGACCCCATTAAAAGAAAATGCCGTACCCCATCGATCTCGTAGCCGCGACATATCCTTGGGCTCGGCGTGTACAAGCCATCGGTGACCAAATCGTCCCGATACCACGCTTTCAGCACGCTCCATGGCAGGCAGTCAGTCATCAAGTATCCACCGTAAATAAATTGTGACACTACCGTCGTCATTAAAGGTGACGGCGGCTCTAGATGTAATGATATGATACGTCAACAGACCTCCCTGACCGCACTTTAAAGGACATGCTGAGCCGCAGAGAGTCCCAAAATTTCGAACCCGTTTATCCTGATCGTCGCTCGATGTTGAGGACACTTTCCTTTTGTCCAACAAGGCGTAATGTAAGCCATACTCGACCCGCTCGGATTCCATAGGTAATCACCAAGTATAAAGTCCCTTTAAGAAATAGTATCTGCCTAGCTTCAGCTGCTGTTGCAGCCAGAGTCATCGATTACGTCCTAATACATGTCACCGCTAGCCCCTCTTGCTGGATTGGTAAAGAAGCTATCTAGAAATGGACCCACAGCCGGGACCGCTTTCCATCATGGAAGTCCCATACAAAGTCGACAATTAGTCTGTGCAAACAGATAATCAGTGCGGGAAGAGGCCAACAGTTACGTGCTAAGAAAGTCATTAAAAATAGCGACAGCACTGTCAAGCTGCGCTGTTTGTCCTCCGTGTGAGCCCTTTCTCAGGCTAATAGTAGTAGGCAGTATAGAGACCGTATGAACATATTCCAGTTATCGACCTCCGCATCCTGATCTCTCACCAGAATACCAGTATACCTGCAAGAGTCGCCGGGGGCCTGCATCGTGAGACCGCAGGTGCTTACAGGTTGCGCTGACCCACGAGGGTACAACTCGATGACCATTAATTTCGCTTGATTTCTCCGGACACCTGACACGTGAGCAAAAATATGGAGAATAGTGATCAGAGGCATAATTGCAGACTGATCTCGCCGGCGGACATCAGTATCATCGGCATATCCCGAAACTTTGAACTCAGTTGTCCGCCCGCCAGATGTCATAGGTACGCCTCAAATGTCCTTTCGCCCTTGAAGCACCCGATAGACATTTTTAAGAGAGAGAAAAAAGAGAAGTGGAGCAAGGGGAAACACTTACCGCGACAGATTAATAACGCCGCGTCGACGGGAGATATACCCATTGACGAGGAAACGGCACGACGTGTCGCGGTGCAATGCTACCACGACTGATACGGTGTGAGGCAGATAATAAAGCCACGTCAGTGCCGACATTAGATATGGACGTTGCAACGTGTCGTACGCCTTTGCAAAATTGAGAAGCAAAACAATTGCTACATGTAGATCGCTAACACATTTGCAGCTTTGAGTGCTACCACAAAAATGTCAACCGCTGTATACACATGCCGCTTCGGAACATAAACAACTTGAGTCGGCAGAACGAGATGCGACAGCAATGGCCGTCCCCAAAACGAAAACATATTTTTAAACAACTCGTAGCTGCCATTAAAGAAGGCGATCCGGCGATGTTCGAGCGGCTTGGAGGAAGCCGGAAATATATATATACACTTGATGTATTCTTCACCGAAGAACGTTTGAACAGGCTGCACCTAAGCCATCTGGTGTAAACTACCTCAAGAATAGGGCCGAGCGTGTATGCGTAATCTCTCTATAATGTGCTGAGAATTTCATCCGGTGTAGCGGCTCGATCATGTTTATTTGTCTACGAATTCGCACTCACATCGCGAGAGAATTTTCGGCGTCACAGTAGATCCAGCAACCCAGTCCTGAGGAGTGGCCCGGGAAAGGATCGCTGCGGTAGCTTTGGTACAGGTAAATGAAAGGGTAGTTATACGCTACCAGCCGTCGGCCATTTCACTAGCCAATTCCTCGCCCGATTTGGGCCAGATCTCGCTTTTCCTCCCAGAGACAAGTTGGTGTTGCCTTATCAATTAGTCGAAACCTGGGCGTGAAAACGGCAAGACGTGTCTGCAGGCGTGTACGTGTCCTGAACGAGAAGACTTTATTTCTCGTTTATTGCCATTAGCGTCGAAACCCTGCCACATTACGTCGAAGTTCTTCCGGAGTATCTGGGTGTGCATAGCTGGTCAAATATATATGATCGCTAGAAGGTGAGGTATCATGTGTAAGCTCCATCAGGCGATCAGCATCCATTCGGACATAGAGATGACTCATTCTATAAAGATAAATTTTCAGGTCTCGACGCGTGGTTTTAGTGGTCGAAAAAAAACCTTTACGATGTTTTATCTTTTAGTCACACCATCAGTCGGCCAATCTACGGAGCGTGATACAGTCTGACGTCGGAGAAGAATTGGTCGCGTTAGCTTGAAGCTATGCCAGCGCAATGGCTACAATGATTGCTTTGTGTGCTGTCGTATGTGCACAACCAGGAAAAAGATACAGGATCCTCGGCTTTTGCACACGTACCACATATATTGGCACGCCGATCCTAACACAGATGACATTGTGGTCGGCATCAGGACCAGTTACCGACATACCAACGTCTCGAATCCAAATAGCATGCCGAGAACTCACATACTTACTATCCAGCCGCGAACTTGCCGAACCACTGCCCGGAAGAGTTAGGATATTATGTGAGCCGCTGCTTGAAATGCCGGTACAGCTCTCTCTTCGCCGGAGATCGCCAGGTCATCATAAAGAATATCACTGAGCTTCACTCGACCAAAAATCCGTCTCAACGCCAAAGAATCGTGTCGTCTGGGTGGCGATATAAATGAACCGTCGAGTCGCGGCTCTAACGTACAATTAAAGTCCACTACAACAAACATGATTACGTCGTATTTTTTTTAAAATAGTAGAAGGCTCTCGAGCAAAGACTTCCGTGCAGGCTTGACAGGTCGTGCATAAACGTTGATAACAATAACTGTTCTAATAGGAGAGTGATCAGAACAGCCATCCAATGTGGTGTCCAATACACCTCAGACCATAAAATATTCTCGTGATCGATGAGTTGGGGTTCAATGAACTCTCTACTCTGTCTCGAGAGCATTCTGAATCGATCCAAACTGAGCGTCCACGCTTGTGCACGAAACACCAGGTGAATTGTATTTCGTTTCCATATTAATTTACTCACCAATAGTGACTCTCCATTTTTTGTTGAAAAATTAAACCGATGGCTCCCGAGAATTGCTCTGCCGGAAGTTACTAAATTAAGAGGAGTAGTGTTCCGGATGCTTGGGGAATCTCGCAGAATTCTACGAAAGAAGATTGATGTTGTTGTTGCGCGGCTAATGGGACGCCTACAACAGAAGTGTAAGGCGACGTTATGGCATGCTCCGAAGCGTTGCATCCCCTATCCCATCAAAGACTCCCTAAGCACATAGTCCAGCAGTTGAACATTGCATGAGATAAGGTCAAGCGCCGGTTGCCAGTTGGCAGGTTTGCATAGAATGATGACGACCTCCGCGCGCACCTCTTTGAAGAAGAGGTATATCGCAATATTGGATTGTGGCATAACCAAGTTCGTCGTGATTTAGATTGGTATGAGCTTTGGTAGCAAGACACATATAATATTGAGTACTTCCTCATGATCTAAGTCTGCAAGCGATTCGACCACAGTCGCGTACATTAACTCAGGATGTATTTTTTAAATCGTCCGTGGTGGAGACTGCACGTCGTTGTTGATCGTATTTAACCGGTTTGACGTCTACCGTGGCGGCCCAAACCGTGCATATATTGCGAATTTTTGCGTCGGCGTGTGCGGTGTGGATCCGGATCACAACCAGTTAATATTTACTGTTAATGGCATGTCCAAAGAAACTTATGGGTTCATTAAACATCTAGGCAAGGTAAGCAATTGGATATGGTAGACCAGAGACGAGTATTGCTAATTGCAACGCACACGTGCTTATCGACGCCACTTATACCTTTGGCCCAACTGGCATGGAAGCCAGTGCTTTTGCTACGGCTTCGTGCTGGCTGGATCTTTGGCGAATCGAATCTTTATTCGCTGAAATTTATTTCTTACTCTTCGTTACGGCAGCGGCCGCCACCGAAGCAGATGTGGGGTCTGCGTTTTGAGCACGCTGGTGAGGTGTACAGTCTGATCGTGAGCATAGGGAGCGCAAAAGCGTCTCATTGAATACCGGGCCGCTACCTGCGTACAAAAATCGCCCATGCCAGCGGCAGGACGTGTCGTCATTCCAGACGCACCCGTTTTGAGGTTTTCGTGCACTCCAGATGAGGCCTTGAGATCTTCCTCAATTGTCTCAGCTAGGTCCGCTGTAATAGGTGCACTAGTGGCCAAGGGGTCGGAGTTATACGCCCTTCATTCAGATCTTATCGGCACAAAGTGTCACCAAACGTAACCGTGCTCTCCGCAATTAAAAGATCGAGATCCTATGGCTGCTGTTCTTCTGACTCCTGGAGGCCCGTCGGTGGCACGTCCGACGGACCTCGTCAACAAGGCTTCCACGCAAACGGCACTGTGTGGAGTGGTGGCTTTGGTGGCCCACTTATTACTACCCCTTCGCGTCGAATGTAAGAAGACTGCAAACATTGGTACCTAATTCGATCACGCTCTCTTCTTCTTTCCGCTAGCACTTCAAAAAACTCGTGGGGTAGTATATCCGCTCGCAGAACTTTAAATTCGGTCACGCGCTTCTTATGTTGTAGTTTTGCCAAGCGGCAGGTCAAAAGCTTAAGTGATTTCGCTGCGGTCGTTGCGTCCATGTTTGCTCGGTTTGCCATTGCACCTGCGGTACGATATTCTTACTTTAACCTCCTCAACTCCCCACTAACCTCGTCGAGCAAAACAAATTCCCAGAACCATGGGTCACGCTAGCATCATCATGTTCGAGTGCCTGAGCATGAGCCTCGAAGTAGCTTGATTTCTTGATGTCTTCTTCGCGCTGCTTCTCCATGGACGCGTAAGGAACTTTTTCGAGCTCATCTTTTCGGGCCGCTACTTGTATTCGAGCCGACTCTAGCGTCTAATCCTTAATTATTTCATAAGAATGGACGAGTCGCCCCATGGGCAGGAGTTGGAGTAGCGGCATCAATTTAATGATATTTTAAAAGTAATTGGTCTAGTTCACAAGTCGCCTGCGTACACCGGATGTTTGCTCTTATAGAAGCAGAGGGCGTTCGCACAGATTAGTACGTGGTAGAAATGCCTTTAGGACGATCCGTGGCATCAATCGGGTGCGGTAAGTCCTTATTTTCTGTGACCGTGATCGTGGCCGTAGAGATGTTCCGGGTAGTGTCCGTCAGCTTCGGAGGAGGCGACTTTCTTGAGCCATCAATATTGTGGGATAGCAGATTCTTTGGCGCTATCACAGCAGATCCTGGCGTTGTGGTGGACCTAGCCACCGGAGACGCACATCCCTCTTTTTCGTGTTCGCGCCAAGATCAAACCATTTTTTCGTCGACGGATCACTGCCACGGGTAGCGTTGTTACGAGCGGCCTGGCCCCCCGCGATAAGAGACGCGGTGGTATCGCCCCTATTGAGCACCACGAGGAGATGCCTGCGAGATCTTACACAACATGAGGGCCCTGGCGCTAGCCGCTTATAAATTCGCCGTGGTCTCCACCAAAGTGTCCGCCATTCTGTAGACATGCTGAAGACCACCGGCAACGTCCAAGTGGTTAGAAGTCAAGCTACGGACCTGAGGCGGAGCAGTTGGCACACCGGTGAACTAGCGTTGATGCTGAACGTAAAAAGTGCTGCTGCGCCCGCAGCAATTGGAACTTGAGTGATAACGCGAGTAGCGGGTCAAAAAGGGAACGCGTTACAAGTGCCGGAAATGGTGGAGAAAGATACCCATTTGAGGATCGCAATATGCGTCACCAGCTTGCGGTGTACGGGAAATGGCACCGTGTCGAAAGTCGCCATGATAAAATTGGAATCTTACACATCCAAGCCGTGTGAGAATTCATCAGTCACGATTGTACCGCACAGGACAAACTGGACACCAAAATAGCTTAAAACATGCTTTCCGCCACTCTATTAACTAAAAGCCGGACTTGATAGTGCAATTGATGTCGAATAGTTGACGTAGCTAGTAGGAATGGAGTAGTTATGTCGTCGCGCTCCATTGTAGCTGGACACGATATATACAAATGCTTACCGCGGACCAATTTCGTCTTGGCATGCCAGCTCGCACCAGCCGCTTGATCTTGAATAATTAAAGTCAGGCGTAACTATTCGGCGTCGTAATTCGCTCTCTTGGCACTTTTAACTAGTTTCCGAATCATTATATAAGGTGCCGTTTCCTCCTTCTCTTCGTTCCAAGAAATACAGAGAAACGTCTTCTCCGAGAAGTTCTGAAGCATACGCACATACGAAGAAAAAATCGCTAAACCTTTTCTTTCTAGTTAAGCTTCGAAAAATTAATCATTACTGCTCGTGTTGCCCGCGGGCGCGTGCAGACCAGAAACCCATGAGAAATATCAATACGATGCACTCCATTATATATGTTGTAAGAGCCTCCTCCTTAAGCGGAAAGATTGGACGCAAATCATCGTTCGCCTTCTCAACCCACCCCCGGGAGCTGCGCGTATCAGGACCTCCCTGCGATTCCTTAAAGGACCAGTCTTCGCAACTATATCTGTGTATAACGGGCGGGCACAATTGTCACAAGTAGCTTGATAAATTTTTACATATATGGTCGGTGAAATTCGTCAGTACCCGGTCTGATCAAGGCGTCAGGGTCCGATCGGCAAATTTTGTTCGAGCCCGGTCGGCGACAGTCGTCGAAAATTAGTTGGAGATAATTGTCAAAATCAGATTCGCGATAGGCGTCAAAACTGGATCGGCGAACGTCGCTGACATCAAGAACCGCATCAGCGTACTAGAGTCGCCGACCTGTCGTCTTTCGTACGACGTCCGTGTTGTCTATCCCATGCTTTCACCTAACAATTCCGGGACGCATGGGCGGACGGCCATCTCCCCCGTCACCCATCCTTCGCTTGTCGAAGATATCGGGTTCATGATCTCCCCGCACAGACACTCTGTGCACCATGTAAGCGATAATGCAGAAATATATGTATTCTCTGCCTTCAACAGGTCGTATTAGAGCTAATATTCTCGTGGAGTAGCGCAAAGAAAGAATGATGGAAACGTGGATCGTGTGAACCGCTTTCAGTGCCAAATCCAAATGATTGGTGGAGGTCGCTCGGAGATGGTCTCGTTGGCCTGAAGAATGTGATTAAACAGCTGAGTGGAAGAAAACAACTGTTGAAGTTATGCGGATTGATCTACCTAAAGGTCAAGAAGGGGTATAGTCAAGGATCTACGATTGACCGATCACGATTCGCGATCAAGGGTTTGGACCGGAGGTGAAGAATATCTGGCTTTGGTGATCGATAACGACAATGGGTAATGTGTATATATGGATCCAGGCTGGAGAGTGAATCGTCAAAGTCATAAAACTTGCGAGGTCTTTCGAGTGACATAAATTTAGCGGTGGATTCCCGATCACAGACTCGAGAGATTGACCACAATCTATTCTGGATATGTACCGCTTGATTCTTTGAACGCATACTTGGAGTAAACCACATACCGCGATCCCCTACCCGAGAGATTTACTGCCCGAGCGATCCGCTACAAAGCGATCCGCTTCAGAGCGAAGCACTACCGAGCCATCCACTACGGAGTGATCCGCCACCCGAGTATCTGCTGTGGACCTATGATGCAAGAGGTATATTACATAGGCATGGGATATACAACAGTGATATAGTGAACATCTAGGCATATTCATAGGTTTCGAAATTGGTTGTTAGACATTGAACACAATTGGATTTGCAACGAAAGACACGCGTCGACTTTTCCTAGGTAGGAACTTTGGCCTCCCGTAGAGTAGAGAGTGACTCTCGTCTCTGCAAACTTTGCCCTTAGATGGTGTGTCCAGGCGGAACGTCATTCTCACCCCCCTTGACTGCGATCGTACGCAGGGAATCTTAAGATTCAGATTTAAGATCGCGAGACGGCTTAAGTGTTCAGAAGGATCGCGGATCAACCATCGATCCCTGTACAGAGGCGACTCTGGGAGAGCGCCCAAGTATACTTGCGATCGAGTAAAGAATTTCCACTCGATCCGCCCCTACGTTTGACCGGGTGGAGAATTTCCACCCAATCTACACATATTTCTAAAACGATTATGTTTAGTCTTAGCTCAAGTCCACTAAGAAGAGCGCGCCCCACACCACCGACGAGTACACAAGATAGGCAAGACAACACAGAGCACATACATCGGAGTGCCCCCTCCGTCAGTTGGTCTTCCGGACGTCAGTGGATATTCTACATCGTCTCGGAAATCGAGCGAACACCACTCCACCACATTTCCACGTGCCAGTAGTTGGGTCTGCGTACTAGGTCAAAACTCTGGAAAAGTCTCGGAAGTTAAGTTTTAAAGCCTAAGTAGCAGTAAAGTATATGCTTGTTGTATCTATGCGGAGGAGTGCGCGCCGCACTCCTTGACCTCAGCATTTGTCACCTTAATGCAACAGCTTTACTAGTTAGGCCACGAAACAATATCTAATCGTTAGTTTTAACGCACTTTATTTATAGCTACCCGACCGGTATCGACATCACATAGTGAAGAATTTATGATCACTCGTATATGTATATGAATGTCCAGAAGTCATCATTGTACTCAGGAGACATCCTAGGCCTCAGCAACGGATATCCAAAATTACTTCACCTGCAATGCAGCTTAAAAATGCATCAAGTCAGACCATATCAAATCGCTTTGTGTCCAAAATACGATATCCATACAACCTTACGACTCGTGCCGCTACATTCGCTCCATGACTTCCTTTTTTGCCCATTGCGATGAGATGAGGCATCCTCCTGTCAATGGCTTAATATTCGCCTTCAATCCTGCGACCGCTAGTGCATAAAGGTATAAATTTGCTTATGATGCTCAACCAAACATTGCAATGCGCGTCTTCCAGTGTTACAATTCAGCACCAAAAATAAATTTCCAGATTTTTTCTCACCAACGATTATTGGTGGGAGGGGACGATTCAGATTCATGCTGATCCAAAGTTTCGCAGGAACTTCCGTGGTAAGAACCTCAATCTACCATTGCGATGACAGGTCATAACGGATGCCCTCAGAAACCCAAAATCGTGCACACTACTAAAAGCGGGGGTAATGGTGATTCAAGCTGCCGCCCTAAATAAGCCTGCAGCGCAGCTCTTTCATCCCCACTCATTGAACATAACGCCCCATACTCTTGTAGCGAGTATTCGCGACTGATGTCAGTATAAACACCTTTAAACTCGTCCTGTGCGGCTTTTAAGGGCCCGGTCGAATTGAAAGTTATAACAACATGACTAGATTATTATCCCTCTGACCACGCTGCATTTCGTGGCTCAGAATGCCGGTCTGGTCGGATTCTCTAGTCCATCTGTATAACGCCGCTATTAGCATCATAAAATAATTCTACAACTTTATCTCTGCGGCTATATCTCTTTCTTTCTATGGGCAGCAAAAAAAGTCATAGCCGTCAATGAGACGAGTCCATCCGGAGATTTAGGCGAGTTCGAAGGGACGAAAGGCTCGAATGGATCTGTCGAGAGCGTTCATTCGAGTAGCAGTGATTTTTTACAGTGACTAAAATCAGTTATTGAATCACATTCAGTGTAAAATCGAAATTTAAAAGTGGAATCGTACTCACATGTAGGTAGAGCACGCATTGTAACGAATACAATGATTATGATGCACAAATAAGGAATATGTTATATTGAAAAAAGTATACATATGCACCTCATAGAATCGTGTACACGTGTGTGTATATAAGCTTGATGGGATAACGAAAACGCTAGTCGATGATGAAAGAGGACTGCATTTTATGTTAATAGTAAGTTTATTGACCAAGAATATCCTTCGAAGAGACTTAAAAGTTTTTCGTGTTACTATTTGTTATGGATATGAGCGATACAGTGCAAAGAGCGGTTCTACTGTCCATAATTTTTGTGTTTTTATAGACGTCTTTTGGGCATTCTGCATGTTTGAATTATTCGGCCTAGTTTCGAATTCGACGGATGGTTTTAGCAGGATGTGATGTCGTTATAGATAGGATCTATGATGTCTGAAACGAACTTCGTATCAATTAGTGTTTGAATTTGAAGGAATGCCTAGGTATTCATTTCAGTGTTAGCTGCGAGTTCTGCCATCATAATATATACCGAAATGTGACGAGCCCAGCTGGAGACTGAGACATCGTCCACAAGTGCTCACTCTTTTCGGTATAGAGAGTCGATATTAGGCTTGCGGGATGAGCGTTACTTTCGGAGTTGGAGGAGTAATATTGTTATGTCCTCGATAAAATGTAGAGGTGTCACTTCGATGTGTTTATTCTACCATTTTCCAGGATGGGACCGGGAGGTACCTGGATCGTTATCGTGGAGGGGGGTTCGATTACAGGGCGCCGGAGATAGGCTAATAAAGTATGACGGGCAACCACACAATGGGTGGCCGCCCTGCCAATCCGCACCGAAGGGTGTGTGATAGTTGGGTAGGCTGGAGGCCCTATTAGCCGAAAAGTCCCATCGTGTAATGAGGGGTGTGGGCCCCTGGCGAGTCCAAACCGAGCCGCGGTACTCGCAGATCACCCCCGGGAGGTCTGAGGGTCACACGGCATAAATCTCTACCATTGTTAAGGATTGGGACAAATATATATATCCAGTCGAGTTGTTTGTAGCCGTCTTCGCATTAAGTGACATACTAGCCATTCAGACGATTCTATCGACATTTGTCTTTGGGTAATCGCGTACATTGAATTTTTTTAGCCACCATGGATAGGGTTCTCATGTTAATCACCATTGAAGAATAGCAAAATCAAGTTCGTTGTGGAGGTTTGCAAAGCGTGTGGCGCAAATGCTAAAAATCGATACACCGCAGTAGCTCATCTCTTTGTACTGAGCGCTCTCGCGGCCGTATGTACTCCAAATTACCATCACCGAGTTGGTAGGTAGAGCTTTAAAAACGGGATAGCGTTCTACGCCGCCCGAATTAAGCAACCAAATTTTTGCTCTCGGCCGACATCATAGATTGCAATTCTTCGTAGCCGTTCCAGCCATTTGGCACGAAACATAATCCATACTATGACGCGCTAGAGGTCGCTTAGAGCTACAAAGTAGATTTGTTGAGATTATAGTGTCCTATCTCGCCTTTTTAATAAAGCTTAAGCTATTTTTAATCGTTTTCCGGATTCGATAAAGCTTTAGTAAAAATAAGATGCACGGTTACACAGCCTCAATTTAAAAAACAATTATACCTCAGAGATCGCAAATCCATCGTTAAAGTTGCTTGGCTAAGGAGCACTCTCAGGAAAGTTTATGGCAGGTGCTTATACATTTTAAAGAGAATTCTTAAGCTAAATACGACAGGTTGTTTGTTGAACGAGTTTAGAGTATAAACTTGTACGATTTGAGTTGGCATAGCGTTTGCGAAACAAAAATATATGTAGGTGGATACGGCGTAAGTCGCACCGCACCACCATTTGAAACCTGTGTGGTACGAGTACGTGCTTGCGGCTTTGTCATGTTTGGTATCGCTTGGTAAAATCGCCTGTGTAGAGCATTCTCTCTGCCATTTTCTGTATGATTGAGCGCGGGCTTTTAACGACATGTGCCTACCCATATATCTGTGGGTTGTGTCAAAGTTGGGTGATCGGAAAAAAAGTTACAGGTGCAACATGCGGAGAAAATGCAACCTGAAAACAATACTTCACAAAGCTTACTGGCGTTGAGGAGGGCGGTAGAGACTTAGTTTACATCGAGCGTTGCCTGCCACGTTCGTCCAGGACTCGTCCGAGATGGTGGGGTGACCTCTTCATTCAAGTTGTAAGTTTTACTTGTCGGAGAAGGACATATTAACATATCTTGAAAGCTGTTCAAAAGCGAGGCAGAACACCGAAAGTTGTTGTCTTTGCAGGACGAACAATTAAGGTGTGCCCGTTCTCGGTATTAATCGCTCTATATTCAGTCATGTTAATGTCCAGGTAATAAATTTCAGAATGCTGTTTTATCTTCGGCAGAAGAACCCATTTTAAATTTGTGCTGCACTCAATCTCTAGACAACAGCCTTACAGGATACGTGCACTAACCATTGAGTTTCTACACGGCCTAAATGATCCACCTCTGTTCTTCTATCCATGAATGTGTGAATTTTTGACGATATAAGCAATAACTTCGACGCTGCCATCGCAATAACAAGTAACTGTACATTTGCTCATCAAACATATTTCCCTCCCGATCTACGCATTTAGAGATAAAGCCTCTTTCATGTTTAGCTACCGGTACTCCAGCAACGGTAGCCTCAATGAATCACAATGTGGGTTTAAAACGGCTATATTCTGCACTATGTCAATCCGAAGTAATGCCAATAGTTTAGGTGCTGCCGTGTACTCATGATACATCCCGAGTAAGAGGCTAAGATAAATGATTAATCTGCCCAGGTACGAATCATATACGCAACCATCGTAATCAGCCTAGTCTAAATGAATGGCGCATCCAGATCAACCTGCGCGATTGGTAGCTCTGAATATACAGCAGTAATCCTTGGTCTGCTTTTTTTGGCTCGCTTTTACATGATTAAATCTTTTCACAACCCGATAAATAGTCGGATATCATCCTTTGTCGGACAGCAATACCTAGCAACATGCAATAATTTAGGTACATCATTCGCTCGAACAAGAGAAGATCTCTCTTTGACCAGGTTCGTCTTTTGACGAGCCAATTCTACGCAAGACCAAATCGGTGATAAAACGATTTACCAGTAAATATTAGAAAATAGTCTTGACCAATTAGTAAACGACGATATCGGCAGTAATTTTTTGGCTAAATAAAGTGAGCCGAGTGCGTGGTCTGGTGCTATAGTTGCATGCCTCTCAACCTATACAAACGATTAAATTCTCATTGTTTATTTAAAATTTTGATACTTGTATGAAACTGTCAAATATTACATGCGCCTTAAGAATGTTGCGGTAATGGGTGAAATTACTGGATATGCTACAAACGTCCTTACATATTCCAACAGTTTTTGCCCTTCTATTGCAGCAATTCGGACTCAATGAACATCCGAGCGCATGCGAATGAACCTGTACGTTCTGTCAAGATCAAAAATGAACAGGAATGGAGCCATAGGACAGCCGTGTCGGACCGGGTTTTTTTCAAACCTGCTGAGAGTCATTCACAATTATTCTGCATGTAGTATTTGCGCGAAGCGCGAAAAGAAAGGTGGAAAATTCTATCCAAATCCTGTTATCTTATCACAGCTAGTAAAAGGGAGGGTTGCTGTTAGGTGTCGTACGCATTATCAAAGGCAAGGCGCACAAGCGCATCAGTCATCAATTCGTCATCCTTCGCCACGATATTTGCCGCTGCAAAATAATTAATGCAGTAGCTATAATAATACCTGGTACGAAGCTACTAGTGCAGTGTTGACGATTAGTGAGAGCAACGCAAGTATTCTGGTACATAAAATTTAGTAAAGATTTTGTAGTTGCTGTTATAAAGAGCATTTGTACGGTGTGTAAGCGGTCAAGAAGACAGTAATGATTTCATTAAACTAAAATTACAGGATTATTCGATTAAGCTAGGTTTCAGTCCAAACTCAAGATATCTCGTGTACAATTTCGCCAGGAATGAAGCAAGGAGCATGATAGAATATCAGAAGCTTTCATTGCGCTTGCAAAATTCGCTTCAGATACAGACAAGTGCGTGGGTTGTGTTTCGATAAAAAGGATTAAACATGTGTTTAGGTCATTGAGGAGTCGATATAACAATCCGACCCATCTCTTGGCCATGTCATATGCCAGATCTATCGACTGATTGGGTACGGAATATGTGGTGCCGCCTATTGAGTTAACAGTGACGTTTTTGAACTTTGTAGCTTCTCGAAAAAAATCGGCTGGTAGTTGCTCCAAGTCTGTAAGTGTGCTGCCGGAGCAGTTGACCTTGCTTCTGTCACTGTCAGCTTGGACGACTCTCGAATACGTTGTTGCGTAAAAAAGTAACATGATAAAAACGAGTGTCGCTGTAAGTACGACCGCGGAGGAAGCGCGCCGGACGGCGATGGTGAATGCGGCCGATGACTTTGTGTTCGTAACGTGCATACATTTTCCGACACGATATGCAACAATTGCTAATAGATTGGGCAGGAAGGATCACACGTGAAAAGTAGGTCGGGGTATAACACAAGATAAATGACTGAATCCTTTTACCACAGTGCTCTACTTTACCTTCCTACGTCTAGCAAACATCGCGAATGAACAAATTATAAGCCTAAAGACTGAAGCAAACGACGACGCCAACGCGGCACAAGCTCAACCGGCAACCGTTCACAAAAAGGCCGCGGGCGCGCCTGCTGCGGTCGTCTCCCCCACCGCTCACGCAAGTAGCGCAGAGACGGACGCGCTGGCAAAAGTTTTCGAGATGCTCACGAACATTAGCATGCGCCTGCAGAAGATGGATGCGTCACAAGCGCACATGGAAGAAGCCGATCGCATGCGTGAAGCTGCGGAAAGCGAGATGTTCAGCTCGACGGATGGCGCGGACTTCGCAGGACGACTTCACGGAGGCGCGCTCGATCCCGCGGAACTGCACGAGCAATCATCACTACGCACGATACCTCGGTGTGACGGTCCACCGACGCGAGCAAGACCGATAACACGGCAGCAAGCTGGCTCGTTGCCGCAGCCGACTGCTCCCATGCCGCCGAACCAGCCTTCATCAGCGCTACAGGTGATGCCAGCTGCTTAATCACTATTGATGCATCAGCAACCGGCGATAGCGATTCAGTACCGCACGCCGGACGCGCGGCAGCGCAAGCTGGCTATTCGCAAGCTTGACGGCACCGAGGTGTCGTCGGACTCGGTTCCAGATTTTACGACTGGGGCAAGACGTGTTGGCACCAGTTCGACATGGCACAGGAGGATAGCGATTTCTTGTGGAGCGAGAACGCTAAGACCGACGTTCTCGGGCAGTACCTCATGTGCACTGCCGAGAGGTACTTCAATAAGCAGGTCGACACGTGATGGGCCGTGTTGCCGACGCTGCAGAACGTGATGGAGCGCATGCTCGACACGTAAAAGACATCAATTACCTCCACTCAAGCGAGAAGGTCTACACGTCGAAAAAAGAGAGCATCAGGTCCTGGCCAGATCACTACCTGTACTTGATTTCAATTAGCGACGCAACGGGCGGCGCAGAGCAGCAAGTGCTGTACAATAGCGCGTGTTACGCCTCGTTAAATCAGTCGACGATCGTCATAGCGAGAAATCAGACGCACCACGTTGACTACCTCGTGCACCCGGAATAACTTGCGCACATCGCGCAAGCGATCGAGATGGAAGCTCGATCGATACGATCCTTCGACAAGGTTGTCGTCGCGCTCGGGACGAGTCCGCGTTGCGCAAGGAGACTCGCACATGCCACGGATGTGGGAAGGTACGTCAGTTAACGAGAGACTGTCGCAGCAAGAAGACTGGCGACACAAGGAACAGCAAAAGTGTCAAACCCATCGGCAGTATCACGCTCGCTGTTGGCGAAGGACGAGGCCGCAACAGCTCGCGCGCCACAAGGCGAGACCTGACGATGGCGATCGGCGAGGACAGAGACGACGAGGACGACGACTGGATCCTCGATAGCGGTTCCAGCCGCCACCTCGTAAACAACGCGTCTTTGCTTCGTGACGCGCGGGACTGCGATCAAGAATGCCACGTTGCAGACGGTGATACCTTCAAGCTGCTACTTGTCGGCAGTGTGGGGATGACAATCCTCGCGAAAGGGAGGCAACAGAAGGTCAAGCTCACTGAAGTGTACCTCGCGCCCGGGCTGTCGCGCAATATCATGTCGTGTGGAAGCTCAAGCGCAAGGGTTTTCGCCTTAAGTAAGACGGCGTGTCGCGCGTGCTGGCAAGACGCAACGATGACCAAATTTCGTTCGATGTATTGATGGAATCCAACTTGCTTTACGTGCAGATGGTGGCGGTAGATCGCGATCCGCTGGCGCCGAGCGAAGTGCTCATGCCGATCCTGACGCGCAACGACGCAACGGAGGATCTCAACGCGGAGACGCACAGCGGGTCACTGCTGCACTTCCACTGGCGGCTCGGCCACCTCGAGTACGGCACAATCGAGAGGATGGCGAAGGACCCCGGATCTAAGATCGTACTCACGGACCGCAAGCGGCCGACTTGCATCTCGTGCGCGCAAGGTAAGCAGGCAAGGAACGCACAGTCGCGCAAGGACACTGGTGCGAACTCACCGATCGACAGAGTTGTCAGAGTGATCTGCTCGAACTTCAGGGGTCCCAAGACCCCGAAGGACCGATTGAAAAATCGATACCTCGTCGACTTTGTCGATCACAAGTCTAATTACTGTCGTTTTTCCTGGCGCCATCGATGAACAAATCTGCGAATATGTTCGAGCAAGTCCTCGTCTTCTTCGAGCGCCTGTTCGACGGTCGCGTTCACGAGCTTTGCACGGTCGGCAGCGGTGAGTACGTCAAATCAGACTCTTCTGTATGCAGACGGGCGTCGCGCGACATATCAGCGAGGCGCGGAACCAGGCGTCAAACGTAAAGGCCGAGCGTATGCACAGGACAGCGCTCAATATGGCGCGCAGCATGAACTTTGTGAGTTGAGTGCCTGTGACGTTCTGGGGAGACGAGGACGAGTACGATGCGTACATTTTCAACCGCAGCTCAACGAGCGCGAACCCGAAGCGCGCGTTACCGATCGAGTTGTTGACGAAGCACGCGCCGGAACTGCGCGATATCGTCGCATTTAGGTAGATCTACTCAGTTTATCGAGACCCGGGCAAGAACGCGCTCGCGCAGCGTGCACAAGTCGGCGGTATAATTGGGCGCACCAACGAGACCAATGGATTCCGCTTGTTTCTCCAGAAGGAGAACAAAGTGACGATGATGCAATACAAGCTGAACGTCGAGATGCTCAGTGCAGATCAGAACTGCCAGCTGAAGCGTCCGCTAGAGTACGAGGATTAAACAGACGAGAAAACAGCATCATCGCCAACTATCCGCAGCGAAAAGAAGAAGACAAAGTCATGGACACGCGCGATTCATCGGACGCGTGGCGCGACAAAGAGCGCGCAGAAGACTGGCGATCATTAGGAGACAACACGCAGCACCAGCGTGCTGGCACACGTGTACGAGCGCGACTTGAGGAATTGAGGTAAAGGGCTGCGCAATACGAAAAGCGCTGACTGGGAACAAGCCATGCGCGAAGAGCTTCAAGATCTGGTAAACAACGGCGTGAGGTGCGTCATCAAGCGCTTGCTTAGCAGCAACGCGCTGCACACGAAGTGGGTCTTCAAGACGAAGAAAAACGCTCATGGCTATCTCGAGTGTTTGAAGGCTCGACTGGTCGCCAGCAGGAACGATAAGGTTGTCGGCGTCGAATACCAGCTCACCTTCGTGGTCGTCACGTACATGTCGAACGTGAAGGTGATCCAAGCGCTGGCGTGGACGTGGGGTGTCCCGGCAAAGCACGGCGACATCCCAAACGCCTACGTCAAGGCGGATAAGGAACCACACCTGGAAAGCCTCCTCCAAGTACTGCAAGCGATGAACTTCGGCGACGGTATGCTCAAGATGCTTGGTGTCACGCACAGGAAAGAGGTCGTGCTGCAAATTAAGAAGAGCTTGTACGGCCTTTATCATCTGGTCGTCTCTGGAGCCAGTTGTTTCACACTTAGTTGCTCGAGGGCGGCTTCCGGAAGTGCATCTCCGACATGTGCCTATACTGGCAGGTCGAGTGCGGACAGCTGATCTTCAGCGGCGTCTTCGTAGACGACCTGCTGGCCATGGGCACGGATGCGGTAGCGGTCGAGCAGTTCTTCACCAAGCTAGGCAGCCTGTCGACCCAGGACCTCGAAGCTGTGAGTAAGTTCTTCGGCATGCGCGTCGCAACCGACAGCAGCGGAGCGTATGTGCTCGACCAGGCGGCAGCGATTGACGAGTTGCTGCGCGAGCACGGACTCAAGAGCGCTAGCACTACACGAGCACCGATCGGCCCTGACGGCTATGACGTGCCGTTGGACGCCAGCGCGCTCCTAAGTGTCGCCGGCAAGGACGGTGCACCGAGCATCAACACATTTTAGTCACTGGTCGGTAGCCTGCTGTGGGTGGCGCGCTGCACGCGGCCGGACATAGTAATCGTCGTGCTTAAGGCTACACTCCAGACGCACCAGCCACGCGTGCACGACTTCAAGCTGGCGAAGCGCATCGCATGGTACATGAAAGGTACTCGCGACTCCAATCTACGAATGGCGTCGACGAAGGACTGCAACGGCGATGGGCGGCTTGGAGTTTACTCGGATGCTGACTTTGCGTCTGATAAGGGAGACTGTTAGTCGCTGACCAATGACGTTATCCGGCTAAAAGGCATGGCTATCAGCTGGTAGGCGAAAGGCAGGGCGGCGTCTCGATCTCAACGATGGAAACCGAGTTATTCGCGGCGTCCGAACAAGCGCGCGAACCACTCGGCATCCGCGAGATGCTGAGCGAGATCGGGATGCCACCAGCTCTCCCGATGCTGCTCCACGTGGACAACCATGTAGCTAAAAAGCATTTGGCGGGCGGGGCTGTCACTCCGGGCGAAGCATATCCCCATCCGAATGAAGTTCGTTTACGATTTCGTGCGACGTGGAATAGTCTCGACGCGGTACATTCGCTCAGAGCTTCAGCTCGAGGGCCTGCTCACAAAGGCACTCGATACAGCTAAGCTACCAGCGCTGTGCGAACTGTTATGTCTCGGGTAGTGAAAGTGCGAAAGGTGAGTCATGGCCGAGGAGGAGTGTTAAATGGAGTGTTGCTGTAAGAACGACCGCGCAGGAAGCGCGCCGGACGGCGATGGTGAATGCGGCCGATGACTTTGTGCTCGTAACGTGCATACATTGTCCGAAACTGTATGCAAAATTTGATAACCGAGTGGACAGGAAGGATCACACGTGAAAAGTAGGTCGGGGTATAACACAAGATAAATGACTGAATCCTTTTACCATAGTGCTCTGCTTTACCTTCCTCTGTCTAGCGGCATCGCGAACCAACATTACATCCTCATCCTCGCAAAAGATTTTAGTAACTCTTAGCCATCTTCTGTCATTTTGTCCGTAGATTATATCCCTAAACAATGATCTCATTTCCATTCCTTCCACCACCGCATTACTTGGCTGGTCGTAAACACACATATATATATAGGGAAGTAAATGTTAATTTGAAGCTTAATATTAATTTTCACTTCCTCATGTATTTCGTTGATAGCTGAATGCAAATGCTAAAGTGAGATTGGTATCAGTTCAAATGCTGCTCCTGTCTTCCAGCTGCCCGTGTTGTCTCTGGTGCATCCAATCGCCATGTTTACATTCCCGCAACTACTGACTAGTTTTAGTATGTCAGCCAATCCAATGTCTCCATGTGTTTGTGATCGATGGTACAATCATGTACAATCCCTTTACATCTTCAACGCTAAAATAACAGTAATCTAAACGAGATCTTGCCAGCGTTCATTCCGGCAATCTGTACGTGTGTCTGATTTTTCGCATACGACTGGGAGTGCCTGCGCTCTACTCCCGCAATCACCACATCATGCTCAAGCACATCCACAATCGCTTAAGACTCCAGTAGGCGGTTTTGCTCAGGTGAGAATATGATGATTGCGACTGCTGTCAACATGGGACCGGTCCACACGCGGAAACAGAGCGCAACTACGATCGCATCCTAGCATCACCTGTCTATCTATACCCTGGAGAGCCGTTGAGGAAAACTCAAATAAATTCTTGCAATCATCTCCGAATGATTGGCGTGTAAAAAATAAGCAATACAAACGCCTAGATTTTTATTCTGACACTCGCAGCCATCCAATGCGACGTCCGTGGCTCCACCATTTATGGTGTATTTTCGGGATTGTTAAGTTTAAAGAATATTATCGCAACACCACCTCGACGTTTGGAAGACTCCGACCTTGCCGGCATACCCCGTCTCTTCTTATGTTTAAATCCCGAAATTGCCCAATACTGCAATCAAGACCATGTACCTTTCAGTCTAAAATGAGCGTTACCTGAATTAACACAACATCGAAGGATCCTCTTTCGTCGTCTAACGAAATAAAAGAATTGATGTGCACCAAA
>CANTFL010000644.1:0-13047 GCA_947650285.1 Hyaloperonospora brassicae
TCGTCAGTGGTTTTATGATTCCAGAAGTGATATCTTGCTCATCCTGCGCTCAACGACTAAAACCTTCTAGAACGTAGTGTAACCACACAAATCACCCACTATATCGACCAAACCTGAACGCTGGGGCGTCGACCTGGAGGAGAGTGTCCACTATGACAAATACACTTCCAACATCACATAGATCGGATGGGGACATCTCTCGCCCCTTTAATGGGCACTCTATGCCGTCAACTTCATTTCAAACGTGTACTTCTAGCCTGGAATCGAACAGACCGTCATCACTTTCGGCACGCTCTCTTCGTGGTGCCGAAACGTGGGATCGATAGACATTACGGTCGCTTGCAGAGCCCTGTATCGCGCACACCTCGTAATGTCTTTCTTTTTTTGTTTGCGGTCTACACGCTGCAATTCCTCACGTTTTGCTCCACATCACAAAAGAGACC
Source organism: Hyaloperonospora brassicae (assembly GCA_947650285.1). Taxonomy (NCBI): domain Eukaryota; phylum Oomycota; class Peronosporomycetes; order Peronosporales; family Peronosporaceae; genus Hyaloperonospora; species Hyaloperonospora brassicae. The sequence continues at coordinate 444 of CANTFL010000644.1, forward strand.
TCTCAACCTCCAGCCTCGACCCCCTATGAGAAAATGTCCGCACACAGAGGAAGGGATCGGTGTGCCAGCTTTCATTACCTCGGTCGCTTGTTGAATTTGCCCCTGAGCTCCAATCGGGAAGCCTGAACCGTCGTGTGGCGATAAAAACGATAAAGGGCAAGTTGTCGACGAAGACAAGTATGCAAAGGACCGCAAAAAAACGGCCAGCGATTTCGTGGAACTCTTTCATGTCTTTTTAAACTGAATGTACCGGCATAGAAAGCACTAATGATACCGCCACAGCAAAATCCCATACACTGCCACGCCGCTCGTCTCTAAAGAAGATACATCTGCTGCGCCAATCTTTTGCTCGTTCACATGTTTCAGCGTCACGCTGAAATGCTCGATATCACAAGTTGCATCGCATCGCGTCGGGAGAAACCAATACTACTATCTTGTGGACTATCAGAAAGTTGTCGCTACGAAGTTTTGAGTCGACGGCCGAGACCATGTTGAATAGTTTCGGGCTGGCCCAACTTCATACATCTCGACTGCTTACCGGCGGTACCATCCTATCCAGTAAATGTGTTGACACAATTGTTTAGACGATATCTGTGCTGGTATAGTACGTGAGTGCAGGTCTTCCAAAGGACGGTGTGCCCAATGGGCTAGTATGAACATGCGTGATGCTTCTTTTATACTGCGCACGAGCGCGCTACCCGGAGGGCAGACAACTCTTCTTGTCCTATTTGATCTTCCGACAATGCCATCTACGGTTCAAGAAATGATGTTTGCATCTGTCATGACAGAAGAAATTACAGATACCCACGTAGGTGTGTCATAGAAGCTGGATCGTTCCCTCTGGACCTTATCGCATCGTTAGATCAAGATAGATCATCGATCTCAAGCAAACGGTTCCCTGTTTCTCTGTTCGATGGTACACAATAAGTGTTGTGCAAAATGGAATCTGGGGTGTCCAAAACAGCTGAGATAGTCAGAACACTAGACCTAAAAACACGTCCCAAAGTCACAATCCTAACTGGGCGATATAAACGCGCAACGTGCGGTATCTTTTAGTGGGAGCGGCCAGTGCCAAATGCTGTCATCAGTGTGGTAGTCCGAGTTGTTCGTATGAAAGCCAAAACGGTACCAGCAATTATGTCCGCAGGAAAGATGCCCGAATTTTATAAAGAATGTAGGGATCTAGCCTAAAGTATATATTTGCCTTTTATATCTGCCTAAATGCGTTTGGCGAGTTAGGGTTTGACCCCTGGACCACTTGCGTGAAAGGGTCAACGTATGAAAGCTAACTACCCTTATCTTGCCAAAACAAGTGAAACCTTAGTCGCTGTGTAAAGCTCGGTCTTGTGAGAGGATTGCGCTCGACGAGACTATGGTACTTTGACTATAGGATCCCGCTGACCAACTGCCGTAACACCAGAGAACGAGATTGATGATCTTTGCCCGGGCTGAGGGGTCACATTGAGCCCAAGGAAGGAGAAAAGGCAAATGTAGCTTGCTACAGTCAAACACGAAGGGAACGATGAGCGCGCATAATACCAACGCGGACATGCCTGACCGAGAGAAAGATGAGCGCGGACCCCCGGTAGCGTCTTCGAAATCTGCAGGATTGCGTATGAATGGGAGCGTAAATGATATGCGTGGCCTTTCAAGTTTAAAAGAATTTTGCTTTACAACTTGCTTCACGTGCTGGTGTTTGGGTCCACCTAGGGTGTCGACACTTAAGAAGCTTTTCAGTAAAACACGCTGTCGATGGAGCTGTCTGTGGGATATGCGGACGAGCCAAGAACGACACATTTCTCACTGCCTCAAGAAATCGAGCTCTGCCTTCTCTACGAATGCGCGAGATAGGATTATCGCTACCGTATGGATGAATTTTAACGTGAAATGTATGCCCCTGAGGAATAAACGCTAACGACATGGATGTCGGGTTGTATCTTCCTCTGATGACCACCACGTGTTGTCACAGTAACACATGTCGGTGCTGAAAGAGATGAGAATGTTTCTTACCATCGCAAGAGGCTCTGTCCGATTTTTGTATGCGCGTGTTCCTATTGGTTTCACTTTACTAGCTTCTGGTGCAGAGTTGCATCTTTGCCGTTACCTTTCAGCGGCCGCAATTTCAGCCGGGAATACGGCACGAGTCGAAGGAGTTTTTACGGCGGCTTACGGATTCGAATGCCTGTCGCTATCGCAAGTCGTCAAGTTCGTATACATCCATCCGAAGGTTCAGGCAGCGTGGATAAACGCCGTAATTTGGATTGGAAGAGGTTCTTTCAAACTCCTGGCGATGGAAGCGATGTATACTTGTTACCAGCCAGCTTGTTACGACCACTGTTTCCCAAGAACTGCTATATTTTGTAAATACGCTTGGCATCAGAGACGCCGAGACGGCGCTCATTCGCAGTGCGATGAAGGCTGCCACACCGACCTCAATTGTATCTATATAGTCCATTGAACCAAAAGGTGCAGCTGAATTCCGACTGCACAAGTGATCGTTCACTTTGCGGCTACCGAGCGCCTTGATGGGCTGCAACGGACGGGTGTGATTCGCGTCACTGCTGGTGATATCAAAATGGAGATGGGACCGCATCATTTACGAAGCAGCTACCGAAATCCGTGCAAAGCATGTTCGAGCATCAGACATTACCGTGAGGACTGTAAATCGGCTACTTTAGCAGCATCCGCGGCGTCTTTCACTCGAGACGTGACGGTAGCTCCAACTAAAATACCGAATCTACTTGTGGCCCCTATATTTACAAACAAAATCTGACCGCCCTCCGCAAAGGCATACGCCGGAGGTGCAGCAACGTTTACACTCAGAAAAGATAGCGAAGGCAAGAGATAAGGCGCAGAAGATAGCCAAGGAAGTCGCTGAATCTGCTGCCACAGCAGCACGGTTTCGCAATGCCGAGGCCCCACGAAAGCTTGCTGCCGCCGAATTTACTCGACAGCGACCCGCTCAGATTCAGGATAAGGCGAAGGCAGGTGCCAATAATCAAATTAGATGTTGGCGGTCCGGCTTGAAGCCAGATTTACAGAGCACATCATACCCTGCATCGTCTGCAGCAGCTCCACCTACTAGTAATGTGGTCGACAAAGGTGCCGACACGTTGGAGTATACGACGACGGCGAAATAATCAATTTATTTGTTGACATCAGCATTACTTCGGCTAGAGCTGAAACATGCACGTCGGTAGACACTGACGGAGATATGACCACGGGTGCAGACTACACAACATGCGCAACTTTCCCTTTCAATGAGGAACCCGAACACACACTGATGGAGTCATCTCGGGTTTTGGATGACACGTTAAGAATCGTGGATCTTGACCACGGCGGGGACCCTTCAGATGACTCAGATTGTGAAGACCTCAGTGCAAACGCAGATGGTGGTCTCGTCACCATTCCTCGCGCTCTAGAAGCCACTTTTAATCAGGTGCTTCAGGCAAATTCGAAAGATTCTTTAGTTCCAGTACAACCCGTAAACACATTGATCCTTGCCATTATATTCAATTCTAATGAGGCACAATTTGCACAGCGTAATGCGAACACCCACGATCATACAATGAACAAGCCTCGTGCACATAAGTCACCCGCAGCTATATCGGCAGTGGGTACCTCAGTTGCTACGCCGCACTCGGGAGCAGCAAACGATAATTTGGAAAGTTTGAGGACCACTACATCTAACCTTGACCCGAAGCTTAAGAATCGTGCCGCTAATATAAAATCGATCGCATCACGAAACGTTCATGCCCAGCTCCCCGACTCCTTACCGATTACAAAGAAGGGTATAGACGCGTGGATCATTTATTGTTTAACCGGACTCGCAAATCTTCACAGACCATTCCGCATCCTTGTGACTCTTTCCAATCTATGCCGCTGGAATCGCTTCTATTTTAGTCACGTGGTCGATAGAAAAACACAACTTTCATTAATTTGAAATTGTTCCAAGAACAGCAGCGTTTCAGTGCGGATTCGTGACCTCTGCACACGGTGGAATACCGTGGCTTTGGCTCAAAAATCTGTTGTTAAGTGGAGAACAACAGACACGATTCAGAAGTGGAGACGGGTGGCACGACGTGATGAGAATTTGCACTGCCCGACTATAACGCAGCAGTAAGACACTGCTGTATGGGGCCCTCAATGTTTTTGTGTGCGCCTTCCCACGCTTGCGCCGATCAATTCGGTGACTTAAGTGGTCATGCCTCATAACAAGGCATCCCTGTACATCTGTTCCCTCGCAGTGCGTGAGGACGTAAAATGTGCCCTTTGCCTACCTGCTGACTGTTAGCCTTTCCTATATCTGGTGAAGACGGAGGAAACGGCTCAGCAGCTTCGCTACTAAGAGCACCTAAGCTTTGTTACCTGCTTTGTTTGTTTTCCCAGGGATGCAGTGTGTGCCGGGACCTCGAAGGCTAAATAATTGCATTGATGGAGAAGGGGCTAAAGCTGATCTAAACGATGGCATCGCCAACGCTGTCAAGAAGGCTGCATAAATGGGATCTCGATTGCACATATTAAACCCTTTGGAAACAAAGTTCGGGTATTGCCCCAGAACGTCGCAGGTTTCCCAAAGAACCTAACAAAATGCGCGAAATGGTTAACTCATTTTCGTTCACGCGAGGATCGTGGAGCACAGGATTTGGTGCTGCTGCAGGCGACGCGAGTTGTGGCTGAAGAAGCAAAATTGATGGACACGCTGTACTGCAGAACTTCGGTATTTCAGAACGGCAAGGAGGCAAGGAATGACGCTTGGACTGAGACGGTATCACGTCGAGGGGGGGCGCCATCCTCCTTAACATATACTCATCCGTCTCCGGGATCTTACCGTGAGAGAAAGAGTTTTGGACAGGACACTGGATGGTCGTCCATTTTAAACACCATTGTGCAGTTTTTTGTCGTTGTTAAGGTGTACGCGCCAACGGCCCAATCTGATCGCGAGGCGCTATTTCAGCGGTTAAGTTTAGCTCTATTCCTTCATAATGGTACATCAAATTTTGGTGGTGAATTTAATTGCGCCCTCCCCACTATCGCCCGAGCCCATTTCGTGCCTGGCTATAGTCATGATTCACCTTCCCTCAGCTAATTGTTGGCTGGTACGAGGATAGTCGACGTCCTGGACGATGACATGGACCAAGCTGAGAATGAGCGTGTCCGCCGCGATTTCCACGCCAGGGCGCACACGTATTTCTACCAACAACGTCATGGCGGTCAAGTAAGTTCTCGTCGCGACCGCTGGTACATCAGTGACACGCATGATGCGTATATAAAAGGCATCGAGCTATCCGTCCTAGGTCCTGCTGCGGACCATACCAGGGTGTCGATCGGAATAGGTGCGCCTTCCTTAACTTTTACACCACAAAAGCCTCGACGCTTTTGTCTTGTATCTACCTGTGCAAAACGAACATTTGTTTCAACCGTTGATCAAGCGCTCGAAGATGCGCAGAACGGTGTTGCAGCAGCTGGAGATATCGATTTTGCTGACGTAGCGACATCACAGAAGCTAGCGTTTTGGTGGGATCAACGAATCCGGATCTCGGCAAACTCTCTTGTATGATACCAGGCACGTCAAACGTAGCATGGTTCGGAGATATAGTCAACAACTGGGTCGCCTTCACATCCGGCCTCACGTAGCAGTGCTACATTACCAGAGTGCATGTCAGTAGCCGACAGAGGTGTCTGCTCCCGTAGATGAGAGCACTGACGAAGAGGTAAACACAGAAGGTATTGATACTAGGGCGGACTCGTCCCAGGATATTATAAGGCGTGTGGCTGAGTGTCGTCTTCAATGTCAGCGCTCGAAAAAGGCAGTCGGTCCTAACCAGCACACTTAGTACCAGGCCTTCACCTCGCTTTTTTCTCTTGTTTATACGGAATTTCACAATACAATCATTTTGCTGGGTAAGGTGGCATCTTACGGCCCCTAAGATCGAGAGAGCATGCGTTAGAGATGGACAACGGCTAGACGGGCATTAAGCAACATTATTTCGAAGAGCCTTTCTAAACAGCGGCTTTCTTGAGCGAGTCTGCACGACCCACAGGCCTGGATGACACAGCAATAATCTCTCCTATAACGCCTGATTATGTCACTGCTGCTCTTAAGAAGCTTAAGCACGACAAGGCACCCGGTCCGGATGAAATTGGAAATACGTTCTATCGTGATTTTCCATCGTCGCCGGCACTAAATCTAGCACCACTTTTCTCGAGGTGGATAAAGTGTGGTGTGATACCGGTGTCGTTTGGAGAAGTCAACACCCAGTGCCTCAAAAATCGGCTGTAGCTGTATTGCCACTGGATCGTAGGCCCAGATCCCTACTTAACAGCGACCACAATCTCTGTACCAAGATCTTCGCAGGGCGGCTTCGTGTCCTTCTGTATACGACAGTTGACGGCGCTCAAGTCGGTTATGTGCCAGGTCGGTCCAGCGAAGCAGCTCTAGACATATTCGCGGCTGTAAAAAAGCAGCTACGACCGATTCTGGGATAAATGGTTCTCTAGCGCTGTTCTTTAATTTCACAAAGGCTAACGACTCTCTTCAACGCCCAATTAAGCTTGCTGAGATCAAGTGGCTAGGGTCCTCACAGCAATGTTTTTAGAAAAGTTGCGGTTCTTTACAAAGCCACCACGTGCCGATTCATCATGATTGGTTTTTGTCATCAAGGCGTGACGTGCGGTGCGGCATATGTAACGGGGTGAGCCCAATACATAAAACTGAAACGAATGTATCGATATTTAAACATTATCTATTTCGAAATTGTTCAATTGACATTCCTCGTAAGGAGTAAGGAAAAAGGAGTGTTCTCGCCGAGGGTTATATTTCTTTGAAAAGATTGCTCCGCTTGATGGTCAATACTCACGGTACATCAACCACCAATCACTGCTGGACGCGCGCAGTGAGTGGTGAGCAAGAAACCCACCTAGGAGATTGTAGATTAATATCGTTACCTCAAGACAAAGATGGCTTGCTCAAAAACATAACTATATTGAATACATCTCTATTTTGATCCTCTTAGAGAGCTTTCGAGTTCTACCTACTTCGCTGCGCTTCCTCACGTTATGTGTACGTGACGTCGCATGCGCACAACCTTGTGTTGGAATGAAACAAGGCGTGCCACGTTATACCTGGTAGCGCTTTGTAGTCCGTCCAGGGACCACAACCACCTCATCCGAAATGATCATGTTGGATGAGGAGAAGACCTTTCACGTGACGCGTGAAGGCCTTACCCGTTTGAGTGACATCGAATGGAGGTGCGGTAGAACGAATGAGTTCTACCTTCGGCAAAACTCGCCATTAGCGCCATGTTGGAGTCCCTTGACAGAGACCAACAACATGCCGCTATGCTCAGGTTCATTCAAAATGAACTTGTCGCCGAAAGGGAGAAAGTAGCCTTGCTTCACCAGCAAGGATCTCAACAGGCCGAGCAGTTGAGAGAACTCGGTGCTCAACAGACAGAGCTGTTGAGACAGCAGCAATTCCATGCTGCTGTGGGCGGGATGGCGCATGCGCGTCGTCCTGAGGTCATGAAAGTTGACATCTCCAAGTACAGTGGAGTCCCGGAAGACTCCTTGTTACTGTAATTTGTCGAACTCGACAGAGCCCTAAGGGCTCGTCGCGTCGAAGATGAGCAAGTGAAACTCACATTTGCTCAAACCCACTTGGCAGGACGTGCCAAAACTTGGTCCCTGGGGCTCGAGAGTGAGCGACCCATATGCTGTTTGGTTCGCTAGATGCCTTCATGACCCGGCTCAAACAGACGTTTGAACCGCCTTGGGCTGAGTTCAGGGCTCCAATTCAGAGCATCTGAAACTCAAACAGGGCAAGCGTGATGTGCACGCTTACGCTCAGCATATACGACGCCTCGCGAGTAGTATAACTGCTAACCCTGTACATGAACACACGTTGATCACTGTGTTCATGCAAGGCCTCGCAGATGGTCCCTTCAGGAATCAACTGTTATGCTTAGAGCTGGATACGCTTGAACAAGCAATCGTAGCTGCGGAACAGGAAGAATTTAGCATGAGACAGGCTCATGCTAGCTCAAACTCTTATCGCCCACCGAGACGACACTAGACAAGAGGTTCGAAACCAATTAAACTCTGCTATGTTGATATCGAGAGACCTCGCTCTTCAAACAACAAGCGATTGCAGAATTGCGATCGTTGTCAGAAGTTAGGACACTACGCTTATATTTGTAGTGCCCCACGCCCAGTACCATACAGTGCTGAGCGAAATGAACGACCATTTGCCAAAAAGGGCTATTGACGTAGGTCCAGCGCTGTTGCGAAGCCGCAACAGCGAAGCGGACCATCAATGAATATACGGGGTCAGTAGGGGCGGAGCGCCCTACTGATTCAGTAACCTCAAGAGAGTTGGCAAATTTCTTGACGAAAGTTGCTCCAGATACACAATCATTGTGTGTATCTGCACCTGGTGATGACGTTTCGCTCATCACCTTGAAGTTGGAAGCGACAAATGATTTGTCACTTCGTGCCCTAGTAGACTGTGGGGCGTCGAACGACTTTGATCGTCGCCAGTCACTAGAGGGTCGTAGGCTCAAGTTCGTTGAGCGCGACATTCCCCTAACGAGGATGACGGTGCGCCTTGCAACAGGCGCATCGATTACCGTTGAGAAACGTGTAGTAGGAATCCACTACACGTTAGAGGGCGAATAGTACGATGATGACTTCGTCGTACTCGATCTGGATGACAAATTTGATGTCATCCTGAAATTACCTTGGCTACAAAATTACGAGCCAAGAGTGAGCTGTCAGCATCGATCCGTAAAGATGCCTGCTTCTTGTTCATCCGATTGTCATCCGACGAACGTTTTGGAGCGTCCACAAGCGTGTGGGTGTTCTGCGAGTGAGTGCGATGGCCTCACTTGCGTTACGGTCGTTAGCACGACTGCACAAGATCACAGTGTAGTTGATCACTACACTGTGGAGCAATCTCCCGGCGTCTGTACAGAAGTAAAGGCAGCGCAGAAGGTCCACCACTCGAATAAGACGAGTGGATCGGGACATGTTACCATAGCCAGCGGGCAATATCCAAGGATGAACAAACCGGTTGTCCAGAGACGTCAAATTGGTCATTCTAGGTCGACTGGAGAGTCGATTGTAGAGGATCGGTACCTGACTGTGGTTGCACAGCCACATCAGAAGACGTCGAGGGAATAAGTCCCCATGTACTTGAGGAACGAATTTCCTTAAGAATTGCTTGCCGAGAGGTTAGGCGCTCAGCAACCTGAGCGAACAAGCCCTCAGCAGCCTGTAGAAGCGATTTCACAGGAAGAAACCGAGATGTTGAACGTCTTGGTCAATGCCGGATCAGGTATAGGCGCTTATACTCTTGATCTGATTGTGCCTCCGAATTTGAGCTCGGAGATAACTCAATTGCCAGCTCTAGAACCGAAACGGTTCTTGCGCGATTTTCGTAGTGGCAAAGTCAAGCAGATCTGCATACTCGTCACGGAGGATGAGTATGTGACCGATGTTCGGTCGGCAACAGTGTCTTCTGATAACGAACGGGTTCTCAGCATCTCATCGATAGACGATAGTGTCCTCGATGAGAATACTAGCATTGAGCGATGCACGTCTCATTCCTAGAAGTCGCTTTAGGCGAATACTTTTATAATAGGATTTGATGGAAATGCAGGCATGTATTCCCTGAATCCGTACCATGATTGTTGTCTAAGGATAAAGGCACTCGACACGAGATCGAGCTCAAACCGGGCTAGAAGTACTGTGTCATGAAGCAGTGGCCACTGCCTCGCGAAGCAAGTACTAGCGATCGACAAATTCTTTGCTGATCGCTTTGCAGCGGGCCATGTGAGGGATTAAACTTCCCCTCACAGTTCTCCGACCTTCTGTGTGCGAAAGGCCAGCAGGAGGGTGGAAGATAGTGCACGCATTCAACAAGTTGAATACTCTAGCGGTACCGGCTCAGACACCGATACCGAGGAAGGACGTAATCATAGCTGGTATGTATAAGAGTACCAACTTTTCGTCCATGGATCTGATGGACCGCTCCTACCAGATCGTCATGCGCAAACAGAACATCCCGTACACATCAGCGATCACCCCCATCGGCATGCTTTGATAGTGACTAGTGATGCCACAGTGTCTGAGTAACGCCCCTGCAACGTTCAACAGTTGTGTTACAAATCTGTTGAGACCGGTGCGATATTTTGAGCCGAGGTGTTTTGACGATGTGCTCGTCTATAGCCGGGCTATGGCCGGAACACGGACGCGAAAGTTCACTGAACGCACGTTCATCAGGCCCTTCATCTTATGCGCAAGCACAAGTTGTACGCCAACCTCAAGAAGTGTATATTCGTGGCTAGCGAAATACCACTTCTTGGGTGCATCGTGGGTAAACACGGCGTACGCCCTGATCCCGAGAAGATCAAGGCGATCACCGACTGTCTAGTGCCAGTCGATGCCAATGGACTAAGGAGGTTCCTTGTGCTAGCGGCGTACTTACACAAGTACTCGCGCAAATACGCCGAAATGACTGTGCATCTGTCTTGTTTACTCAAGAAACATGTGAAGTGGTCATGGAACGCTAACTGTCAGCGTTCCCTTGAAGTATCAATCAGAGCTTGATGCAATAGCCCATACTGGCGATTGTAGATCAAGACAGACCGTTTTGTGTGGTCTGTGACGCAGCAATTTTGGGATCGGCTGTGTGTTGATGCAATTTGAAACAGATAGAGAAGAGGCCGTCATCTGATATTGATTTCGTCAGCTGATATCAGCTGAGCGTAATTACCCAGTGCACGAAAAGGAACTATTTGCCATGAAATATGCACTGGCTTATTTACTTGTCGATATATTGGATAATAGACAGTTCACATTCTATACGGATCATACGTCACGACGCACGGCCGTAACCAGTCCACACCTCTCGCAAAGAATGGCGAGGTGGCTGTTTTTTCTTCGCGGATTGCACCTTCTTCGTCGAATACAAACCAGAACGACCAAATGTCGTCGCTGATGCGCTTTCGCGCCAACTCGATTGCGAGCCGGGCGCTCAATTTACCAGTGAGGATAATCCCACTTTTGCGACAATTACAGTCAGTGTCTTGTCGTCAACTTTACTTGACGACGTAAGATAGGCCTACGCGGAAGATAAGGACCTTCTGCGCTAGATGGATCACCTGGAAAACTGAACTCGTAAATCATTGAAAGATTTATCGGTTTTGTACCGTTCCTCTTTGGATCGGTACACAACAAGAAACGTGTTGCTGTAACTGTACAGCCGTGGCCGTCGACACTCCTCGTGTCGTCATCCCCTATCATGATGCTTTGCGATTGCGCATCTTGTATGAGTGTCACGATGCCCCAAAAGATGGACATCGTGGTAGAGAAAGGACTTACCTTACAGTAAGTCGTGACTTTTACTGGCCTCGAAATATCAGTTTGTACGCAAGTACATTCGTGCTTGCGAGGCTTATCAACGGGTGAAGACTAGTCCTTCATCCCGTTCACCCTTACAGGATTTAACTGTACCGGCAAAGTGCTGGCATCCGTTTCCATGGACTTCGGCTTCGACTCCCCCGAAGACGACCGCAAGAATCATGGTGTTATTGTGTTTGTTGACCGGTTCAGCAAGATGGTGCATCTTGCTGCAGTACCCGAGTCTATCACGGCACAAGGCTATGCTCGTGTCTTTGTCGACACGGTCTTTAGACTCCACGGGTTACCCCGTGAGCTCGTATCCGACCGTGACCCTCGGTTCACGCCGTCCCTTTGGCAAACCGTGTTCCGTTCTCTCGGAACACGATTGAAGATGTCTGCTTCTGACCATCCCGAAACAGATGGTCAGACGAACGTGCGAACCGTGTCCTCGAAGAGATCCTTAGAGGATATGTCCACCCGTTCTTGACCTGGAGCGAATTCCTTCCCATGGTGGAATTACCAATTAAAAGTTCGTTGCATGCTTTAAACCAGCACACACCGTTCTTTGTGAATGGTTTACGCCATCCGCGTATGTTCACCTTCTGAGCGTATGACTCTTGGATAAGGGGGACAGGGACTCGCTTGAGCGAGAACCGCTCTGGCTCTTGCTCATCACGTGTCGACGCTAGCGTGTTCACGTGTGATGCCGATGTCGACCACATCGACATCGAAGAAGAAGATCATCTCGATAATAGCGATGACGCTATTGTTGATTAAGATGACGGTGACGACGCTGGTATTTACAGCATCTCCAGCATATATTTCAGCGAGGATGATGACACCCTCACTGATGAACAGAAAGAGGAGATAACTCTTTCTGCAGTTTGCACAAGGCGAACTGAACAAAACAATGTCTTGTCAGCCGAAGAATTTCTGCTGTATCGAAAGGCAGTGGTACATTTCGTGCCGACTACATCGCTCACGCGGTGGACAGGCAGAAATGAAATGATGACATGAATACAAACTAAAATTTTCTTTTATATCTCGAAGGCGACTTAGTCTTACTATATACGGTAAACCTACCTAGACACGTAGTGAATAACGTAGGCAGCAGTGAACTACTTCCCAAGTACATAGTATCTTTTGCGCCGAAAACGCGATGCATACACGATTGAACTGCCACGTAGGATGCGTACGCATC
>CANTFL010000645.1:0-17696 GCA_947650285.1 Hyaloperonospora brassicae
TTAATCGGTGTGAGAGCACTTTTCCAGTGATTGACATCATTGTCAAGAAAATCCGTAGCCTCCCTGACAGTTCCACGGTCAGATGGAGTACGCCTTTGAATAGAAGATCCTGTGTCCATCGCGATATTCGCTAATCGATACACCGTTTTCCTATATTTGCGGTAATGATGTCCCCACGTAGCTACATCAACTTCGTTAGAGATAGTGCGTGATTCTCGAATTCATCGCACAAAGTGTGGCTTGTGTGGAGAGTGTAGGGTTCGAAGTTGCGCAAGTACGAGCGCACTGTCGCCAATGACATGCAGAGCTAAATTTCCACGCGTTCGCTTGTTGAAGACCGTTCACGATCCACCAATATTCCGCAACGTTATCAGTGAAATCTGTTAGGATTAAGTGATGCGAAGGGTATGTTATGGACATGCATAGGATAAAGCATGTCTATAATATGCTTCACTTAGTACGGTACTAAAAGATACCAGTATGTGCATTTCGTAAGCATGCTGTAGCTCGAGTGTAAATGTGCGACAGCCATTTTCCAGAGGTCACCGGTTCAATACCCGGCAGTGAAAGTTAAACCTTAGGGTCCTGGTGTTTGGGATTCACCAGCACTGTCCTGCCAGACAGTGACGTTCCCCAATTTTGTGCTTAGCGGAAAGGATGTCCACATCAGAGAAACCGTTATATGGGAAAGGAACATGGGAAAGGAACGCCAGGATTGATGGGGCAGTTGGAATGAAGAAGTGATTCAGAAATATGAGTAGCAACGGTAGGAAAGAGTTACACTCACAGAATCATACACTTTTGGTTATGCTGCTTCGACCAACAAGTGTTCTTCACTTCGACGCTCCGCTACCTTTTAACAGGTTATGAGCCCAAGTAACGACTTCGCGCCCAAAGTGGCACAATTTGACGGTATCAACTATCCGTTATAGGCGTTTAAGATGAAGATGTACCTCGTGTCCAAGGGACTATGGGAAGCGGTAGACGCCACATCCGGTGTCTCCGAGGAGAAGGAGCAGCAAGCGCACGCGGCGATCGTGCTCGATTTGAGCGATACTCAGCTCATGCATGTCATTCCCACGGGTGGTGCACGCGAAGCATGGATAGCCCTCGCGCAAGTTCATCGGACTCGAGACATGGCAAGTCGTCTGTGGCTAAATGAGAAGTTCGCAACCTTTAAGTATACGGACTCAGACATGAGCGCTCACGTACTGGAGTTGGAGAGGCTCGTGTTGGACATGAATGGAAATTCGTGCGGACCGAGTGAAGAAGATACGTGTGCAACATTGCTACGAAGTCTTCCGGCACAATACGAGAGTCTTGTGCAGGCTTTTCGCATGAGCGTCACACAATTCATCTTTAAGGATCTGGTGAGGAAGCTAAATGCCGAGGAAGTGCGCAAGAAGGGTTCGTTGCGCATTGAAGACGATACAGCGCTTCAGGTCGGAACACGACAGGAGAAGAAAAAGCTCAGCAAAAGGAGCGGTGGTCACAGAAAGACAGGGTCAAGTGTTCAGTGCTTTAATTGTGGTAAGCGCGGACACTACGCACGCGACTGCCGGAACAAGAAACAGAATCGTGGCGAGAGACAAGAAGATTACTCGAATGTGGCGTTTAACGCCATTAAAGGAAGTACGAGCGACTGCTGGATCATGGACAGCGGCGCAACGGCACATGTGTGCAAGGACAAAGGCGAGTTCATCGAATACATCGAATCGCCACTGGCTCGCAGCGTGCATTTCGCGAAAAACAATGCGAGCTTACAGGTGCTTGGACAAGGCACAGTGGTCTTGTGTGTTTGGAACGGCACGTTGTGGATCAATGCGCGTCTGGAGAATACACTTCACGTGCAGGACCTCAGCAAGAATCTTTTCTCGCTGGCAGCAGCTACGGCGCGCGGGATGACGGTCGAAATGAACAGTGACGGGTGTACTGTATTAAAAAGCGGGCGAGTCGTCGCGACAGGTCTGAGATGTGGAATACTGGTAAAACTTAATGTTGAAGAGGCCCCACAATGCCATGTGGTAGAGCATGAAGCTAAATTGCGGCATCGACGACTCGGACACGTATCATACTCGACCGTAAACAAGTGGATCAAAGACGGCTGCAAACAAGGAAAATGAATGGACCCAAAAGTCGTCTGTGATATTTGCGCGACAGCCAAGCAAGTCCGAAAGACTTTTATCAGCACTGAGGATGACACAGAAGCGAGGGAGAGTCGCCGTATAGACTCCATCGTATGCACGGATGTTCTAGGACTAATCACACCAGCAAAGATCGGACTATCGCTACGTTGCGACGTTCATGATCATGAAAAGCCGCTGTGCGATGGTCTACCCGCTACGCAAGAAGAGTGATGTCACCAAAGCATTTCAACAGTATTGTCACGATATCAAGATCGAATGTAATATGGACGTGACGGTACAACGAAGTGATAATGGCGGTGAGTACCGAAATAACGAGATGACTCGATTTTGTCGGCAAAAGATAATCAAGCAGGAATTTACGGTTCCATATAATCCGGAGCTGAATGGCATGGCAGAACGCCTGAATCGCACTTTGGTAGAGATGACGCGTTGTATTCTGAGCGAGGCTAAGCTGGACAAGACTTACTGGTGTGAGGCGATGCTGACCGCTGTGGATATCCGTAACTTCCTTCCAAGCGCTTCAAGTCCAGACTCAAGCCCATTCGAGATGGTATTCAAGCGAAAACCTCGTATCGAAAAATTGTGGGTGTTCGGAAGTCTTTGCTACTCACATATACTTAAAGCGAAGCGAAACAAGCTGGACCCATCAGGTGTGCGGTGTATGCTGCTCGGATATGCCAAGCAACACAAAGATTATCGACTTCTTAATACAACCACTGGATAAGTTTTAATTTCCCGGAGTGTCACCTTTGCGGAAACTGCGGTAGATCAGACACGCAACGAAGATACGCCTGGAATCGTCGACTTTGTGGACAACAATGAGGATAATCTGGATCCAACTGACCACGCAATAAGCGATGAGGGACCCAGGACGCCGACACCAGGAAGTACGATAATGACACCTGACAATACAGGACCAATGAATCGGCCAACCAATTCCATCCCGACGAGGCAATCAAGCACACCAGGAAGAGACGGCGAGCAAGAGTCTAATGTGAGACCAGTACGCAGGAAACAAGCGATTAAGCGCTACGAGCAAGAGTTTAACAATCGAGGGCGAGGAAGTTTTAATCTCGACGACTATGACGCTAGCTACGAGGCACAATACTGTTTCAGCGCTGAATAGGATGGTGAAAGCGCATCGACATACGATCAAGTGCCGCGAAGCAAGTACAAGAACGAATGGATGCGTGCGATGGAATGTCAGATTTAATCGCTGACACAACACGACACATGGACGCTTCAAGAGTTGCCCTCGGACAAGAGAGCAACCGGGTGCAAGTGGGTATTTCGCATAAAGCGCAAACTAAATGGAGGCTTCGTAAAATTTAAGACACGGCTTGTAGCAAATAATTTCACGCAACGTCCTGGAGTGGACTATTTTAAAGACATATGCTCCAAGGGCGCGGAAAGAGTCGATCAACGTTGCCATCGCTATTGTGGCGGAGCAAGATTTAATCATGGAGAACGTTGATGTCGACACGGCGTTTCTATACGGCGAAGTCATGGAAGTGATTTACTTGGACCAGCCGGATGGATTTGGTGACCAGCAACATCGGGAAAAGAACTGTCTGCTGAACAAAGCGTTGTACGGTACAAAACAAGCGGCAAGAGAATGGAATCATCGTCTGAACGCGCACCTTGACGGTCAAGGGTTCAAGCTCACGTCTGCCAACCTTTGTGTCTATGTGCGACGATCGCATGGTCACTTAAGTCTCGTGCTCATTCAAGTGGACGACTTGATGCTCTTCGCTGAGACACAAGAGCACATTGATGACATTAAACGTGCACTCAAGACAGAGTTTAGTATCGAGGAGCTCGGCGAGTTGAAATACTGTCTCGGTATCGAGTTATCACGTGATCGACAGAGAAAATCAATCAGAATGAATCAGCGCGCTTACATTAAGCGCTTGGCAGAAAAAATTTGGCGTCGACCAATGCAAGGACATTCACACACCGTCAAACGAAAGTGAAAAGTTGACCAAGCTTGGAATGGATGCCGACTTTGTGCTCAAGTGGCCATACCGCGATCTCGTTGGTGTCCTTATGTACGTCGCAACGTGCACAAGACCGGACATCATGCAAGCGGTAGTAGAAGTGGCTAAGTACTGCGAAAGATATGAGAAAAGCCACTGGATCGCAGCCAAGCGCGTGCTCAAATACCTCAAGACGACTGCTGATTATAGCATCGTATTTCACGGCAAAACAAGGGAGAGCTATTAGGATTTGCGGTCGCGTCATGGTAAGCGACTTGGATTCTCGCCGCTCAACTACAGGTTACGTGTTCTTTTTGCACGGCAACGTGGTGTCGTGGAAGTAGAAGAGGGAACCGACAGTGGCAACTTCTAGCACCGAGGCTGAGTATATGGCATTGTATACTGCGGCACAAGAGGCGGTGTGGCTGCGTCTATTACTATATAGTATTGGATTCGGACTTATTGCGGCGACGACTATTTATGAAGACAATCAAGGGTGCATTGCACTGGCATAGAATCCGGTCTTTTATGCAAGAACAAAGCACATCGATATTAAGTATCACTTTGATTGCGAAAAGGTTAAGGAAGGCGTCATAAAGGTTGAGTACAAGCCAACCGACGAGATGATTGCGGACGGATTGACGAAGGCTCTTGGCCGGACTAAGCATGACATCTTTCTGCGAGGTTTTAAATTTGTCAAAGTAGGCATACAAAGCATGTACATGCGCATCAAGGGAAAGTGTTAGGATTAAGTGATGCGAAGGGTGTGTTATGGACATGCATAGGATAAAGCATGTCTATAATATGCTTCACTTAGTACGGTACTAAAAGATACCAGTACGTGCATTTCGTAAGCATGCTGTATCTCGAGTGGAAATGTGCGGCAGCCATATTCCAGAGGTCACCGGTTCGATACCCGGCAGTGAAAGTTAAACCTTAGGGTCCTGGTGTTTGGGATTCACCAGCACTGTCCTGCCAGACAGTGACGTTCCCCAATTTTGTGCTTAGCGGAAAGGATGTCCACATCAGAGAAACCGTTATATGGGAAAGGAACATGGGAAAGGAACGCCAGGATTGATGGGGCAGTTGGAATGAAGAAGTGATTCAGAAATATGAGTAGCAACGGTAGGAAAGAGTTACACTCACAGAATCATACACTTTTAGTTATGCTGCTTCGACCAACAAGTGTTCTTTACTTCGACGCTCCGCTACCTTTGTAACATAATCGGCGGATGCATAACTCATTCTTGTTACCCACATGACGCAAGCGCATGAGTCTGAATGTGGATTTGGAAAATGAAGGATCCAAGACTTCCTAGACCTGAGTTTCCCGCGGAACCTTCCGTCAACAAACAGGAGGTACGGCACTACAGGGTACCGTTCGAGAGGCAGCATGTGCAGCGACGGTGGTTAATAAGGGTATAAGAGAGCATAGGCCAATGCTGACCTTACATGTGCAAAGGGTTGCCCGCATTCTTCCAAGTCAGGCTGGTATGTAAACCACGAAATTGTCTAGCTAAATTTTGAAAGCTGGTCGTCGCCCTGGCTGCTTATATATATTGAGAAATAGACTGGTCGCCCATGCGGCGGAGGCCTCGTCCTAGGTGGAATGGAGTGTAGTATATACGACAAAATGCCACAGTTTTCAAATTGCTAGCAATACCGCAGCCTAATTTTTGACCGCTCCTGGCTTGAGAGGTTGCCGAACAACATCTTGTGCATGTTATGGGGTTTCCGGGAGGTCAGGGCCAAAAACCAGACGTTTGAGTCCGCCTCTATGAAAGAGCCGATCAATCACCAACAATCAAGTAGATACGCCTAGTGGCGACGTGCACTAGGGCTCGTCCAAAGTACGTGACTTATCATGGCCGTAATAGCCGCCGCTCGCCTAGTTGCGGGCACGACAAATCTCGGGTTGCCCAATTTCAGAGCGGAAAGATGTTGCTCTTCAGAAGATACATCGTCTGAGCGTTGGTCGGCAAGGACGATCGTATTCGCCGAATATCTCTCCAAGTTATAGACAATATACCTTCCACAATGACGTAAAACTCGTCTTAATCACACGTTTAACGAGAAGTATAGTTCCTGCATTACGGCATCCACGAGAGACAATCTGTTCATATTTTAGCGGGTTGGTCGCCATCTTCGACGTCCAGCCTACATGTGTACATTACGCGTGAGAATTGGATGCGCGATATATTGAACATGTGCTCCACTGACTGTAGAAGCAGCTATATCGTATGCCGAAATCGACGAGATTGTAGTCATCCCGAATTTCATGCCCGTGTCCAAACCAGTCAGTTTGTACCGTAATAGTGAGAAGCTAGTCATAAAACTTGTGTAACTTTGTCGAGTAAGCACTCAATGAACCGGCCCAAATGCCCAATGTACCAGTACTGGAAAATTGTACAAAAAGGTGGGACAGAAAGATCCAAAATACCGCCGCAATGCTAAAGATTGGATTGCCATATCACGCGTAGGCGAAAGCAAGATAGTACCACTCTTAATAATCATCCAAGACATTGCGTCGCCAAGGTAAGTCGATCCCCTCGCAAATTTAGCCCCGTTCAATGTAAAAGAATGACCACGTCGATCCCTCGACTAAGACATATCCTGGAGCGTGGCGTGAACCATCATCTTGTGGTCGAACTGTCCCGAAGCCGCTACTTCAGCTCTCATCCCAGCACGTATTCTGTCATCCAGTACCCAGCGAACAACAATTGTGACACTTTCCCCATCATTTTATTCGACCTTGGCTATCAACGTGAGCGACATGGCTTTACGACAGACCCCTTGACCTATCCTTGACGAACATGCCGAGCCGCTGATAGTCCAACAATTTTGAAGCCGATCAAACAATTTGTCGCTCGATATCGAGGGTGCTTGTCGTTCGTCTAACAAGGCGTAATGTAAGTCGAAACCGACGCAATTTTTGCCCATAAGAAGTCACAGATGTATAAGTCTCGCGAATCTACAGTATGAGCCCACAGTGAAACTGATGCTGCCGCCACAGTCATCAGCTCCGTTCAAATTCAAAGCAACGCTAGCCCGCCCTGCTGAATCATTAGTGCAGCCATCTGGAAAGAGACCCAGGGTCGATGCCTTTTGTCGTCACACACGCTCCAGCTAAAGTCCATAATCAATTTTGAAACCGGGTAACCACGGCAGGAGGATATCAATAGTGCCGTGCTAAGAAGTTGATTCTTGGAACCGCGATAGTACTGTCAAGATGAGCACGAAATTCCACAGTGTGAGGCTTCTCTTGAGCTAAGAGGGGACTGCTCTAGGGCTCCTACCCGGACCTGAACCCCCATGGGTTCCCCCCCCCAGAAGGGGAGAAACGGGGGGTGGGGTGGGGTGGGGTTGGGGGGGGGGGGTGGGGTACGTCAACCCCCCAGGGGGTAGCTGGGGGGTTTACATATGTATTTGTAGATACATATCGGTATATTTTGCATAGATTCTCCAACCGATCCTATAACCTCTCTACAAAACAATCCTCGGCAACTTCTTGTACTAGTCCTTCATACACGTCAGCATCTCAATGGTTTCCCCGTTCAGAAATGCCCTTTTATTCCTGCAAATCATACCACCCATCGCGAAATCACGCTCGGAGGGGACAGTGGTAGCAGAAAGTGCCAGAAGGGCCCTCGCCATCTTGCCCAAACTGGAAAAATCTACCTGTGGACGGTGCCAATATCCCAAAGGATCCACATTCCTATCATCCAGGTCTTCAGTCAAATACTTTACAATTTCCCCGTCCACGTTGGTAATCTTCTGCCGCTTTGTACAAATGAAATCTTTAACTTTGTCGACCTCTTCGCCTGCTTATTCAGTATCCATGGGAACGGCTGCATGAGTGCTGTAGCGGCTTGCAGCAACAGCAAAGCTCTGACAAATTATGCGAGTATGGATGCCATACTACGCGAAATGTCCTGCATGCTTGCTAAACAAAAATATCGTGATTCGTGGATCGAGAATGACGGCGTGCAGGTAAACATGATATTTGAGAGCCGCCCTATGATTTTTTTCAAGCTTTTGATAAATGTCTCTAGCTGGCTGTAGAAGCTTCTCCGAGTCGTAGGTCTGTTCCACCTGCAAGATTCAAATATGTTTAAACATTAATATTGATAAAGCAAATTATCTACTTCAAAATCATAGATTTGCACCTTTTGCGATCGAACTGAGGGCCAAAAAACGATTGGGAGAGTTTTTTTAAGCGTGGGGAAGCGTGAAACCGCAAGCCTTTCTGTGGCCGTGTTCAGAGGTTGAAGAAACATAATGAACTGACCAAGCTTTTCCCATTACTCTTTTGAAAGGACAAATTTCGAAAATCAATATCGCTTAGGCAGACTCCAGTCACGGTCGGGCTGTCGAGCCAAAAATAAAAATAATTTTAGCAATAATTCGAAGAATCAATTTCCAAATACATACCGTAAATGCAAAAAGCGCGAGTACATTAAGTAAGTCAAATTCCACCGCGTTTTGACATCGAGAATGAAGCGATTCACAGTAGAACCTTGTTGATGGTACTCCACAACTTAAGCAAAACGTTGGCGACGTTGATCAGAATATTCTTTATAGAATGACATGCCGGTTACACGCTTTAGGACCGTAGCTACTTTGACATCGAAACCATCAGGTTGGGTGGTGCTGTTGTGTACTTACATGACACATGTTGCGGCAGAGTACCCCTCTTCATTGTTGAGGTATTCTTATCCTTTAAGGACCGTAATTTCATGAATTGCAGACAAATTTATCACGTGAGCCATGCAACCAAATAGCTGTTCCTTATGGTTACACTCCACATGCTCCATGAGCGAAAGAGCTCGAGCCATAGCGAAGTTTGTGCTGGCATTAACGGCAGTAATGGCAGAGAGTAATCCAACGATGCCTTGTCGGACAGAACGTTGTAATGCAGTCTGCAAAGTTTTGAGCATAATGCTCAACTGCAAAACAAATTGTTAAAAGTAAGAAGAATATCTGGTTGTCAAACCCCACATTACCCATGCAAATAGGGAAATGCACCTACCCATCACAGCAGAAAACCCCAGAAATAGTGATTGCATTTTCCAGTCGGTGTCAATCCAATGAGCAGTGAGCGCCATTAAGGATTTCACGTTGAATGAAGTCCAATTATCGGAAGTATCAGCGACCGCTTCGACCATAAAAAAGACTGATCTTGATGAATTCGAGGTGCTGAGCATACATTCGGAAAATATGGTTCTGGATAGCGTCGGCCTTGACCATCATCTGGGGTACGTTCTCGTCACAGGCGCCTAAAATATTAATAAAAGAGCTTCGTTCGATGATGGAGAACGGCAGGTTGGCGTCAGCAATGAAGTATCCGATGTGAGTTTTGAGGTCCTGTCCGGTCAACACATTCTACATCATGGATTGAATCAGTCTTTTGCAAATGCAGGTTACACGTGTTTCACAAGCTCACCTTCTCGACAGTTCCCTTTTAAAATAATTTTTATTTGATGTATTATTCTTTTTCTTCTTCTTCGGATCGGTAAGATTGTGGACCTCTTTAATGTGCTCGTTCAGGTTCTCGGTGCTTCCGGACTTGTCAATGTTAAGGTAGCGACCACATGCACGACCCGTCCTTTGGTTTGTGACGACTTGGCAATGGGCTTTATTGGCATCGGCATCAGCCTCAAAATGAGCCCAAACCCAGCTGCGCCTAACACTTTGCGTGGTGGGAGGCGCAAAGGAATCGTTGAGCACGTCGGCACTGGTTTTAGACATGGTGAATGGCACAGGTAGAGGCAAATGGGAAATATGTGGGCATGAAGAGGGTTTTGTCGTTTTGATCCAGTGTTTGTTTTTATTTACCAGTGCTCACCGTATTTAGTGTCTGTTTAAAAATAGTGTCACACCGCAATTCGTGTCCTGGACACTGATTCGCGTGTGAATCAATTTCATCATACATAAATGTTGGTCGAATCCGAATTAAGTATGTCAAAGTGGTGATTCTGATTGAAATATAACCACAACAATTCCATTGTCGCAATACTTTTGAGCAAATCATACACAGCCCCATGATCGGCCTTCACCCTTGACTACAGGTAGATCGCTCGCAATTCGCAAACTTAACTACGTGCCCACAAAATTTGCGGAGGTACCCCCCGCTTAATATCATCCAATTTGAGGTTAGCATTGATATTGTACTTGGTCCCCACTTCGATACACAATGGCGCAGACACTGTATATGAATTTGCTTCAATTAAGTCATAAACACTAATTCTAACACACACAAATTAGTGTCACACCATAACTAGTGTCATGGACACTATATCCTGCGCTTGGACTCGAAGCGTACTACACACGGATCAGTCTGTGTCGCGGACTCAAAGTACGATGTCCATTGTAAGCGCGTTGCTTCGTCACGAGGCGACATTAACACTAGTGACACTTGCACAATCGTTTCAAATGATGTGCGTTACAGTACTGTTGAACTATTACACAAGGATGACAGAGCACGTATTGCATTGCACCCCGACAACCCCCCATGGGGCCCGGGGGGTGGGTATCCCTTTGGGGGGTGGGGTCTGGGGGATGCCCTCAACCCCCCAAAAAAAACCCGGGTGGGAGCCCTAGTCTGCTCCATATACAACGTATGCACTTGTTCCAAGTATTAGACACCGCGTTTTTCTTTTCCATAACACCAAGATCCCAACTAGAGTAGCTAAAGAATGCAAATTGAGACCACACTATTCAAGTGACAGCGCAGATCTGCAAGAGTGCAGCTCAATGACCAATAATTTCGTTGGATACTGCAGTATTGTCAGCGTAGCCCGAAACTTTCAACTCAATAGTCTGCTCTCTAGATGTGATAGGTACCCCGCGAATGTATTACCTCGCTTAAATCACCCAATAGATACTATCGAGGGCGAGAGTAAAGAGAAGTGATGCAAGGAGATATTCTTGCCAAATTTTATAATTAGCTTTACGGCGACTTGAGCAGTACCCGTTTACGACAAAACGTCAAGTTGTGTATCGGTGTAATGCCGACACGCCTGATACGAAGCGGGGTGAGAATCCGAGTATTGTCAAGGCCGAAAGTAGATATGAAAGTTCAGTGAGTCGTATGCCTTGGCGAAATCGAGAAGAAGAACAATGGAACCATGTATATCGCCGTCGAAGGTTTCTGCTTTGCGTACCGCCTTGAAAATGTAAAGATCCATATGGTTCGATCACTGCGGGATAAATCCAATTTAAGCTGGCAGAATGGGATGTGACAGCATCGGCCGCACCTGAAACGTAAGAATCTTGGGAAGTGAATTGAAGTCACTGTTACATAGCGCGATCGGGCGATGATCAAGGCGGAGGTCGTAGATTTCTTTACGAGGTGAATGTTCGCTTCGCCAAACGACGACAGGAACACGCTAAATTTGATCCCTTTGGTGTACGAAGCAGCGAAAACAGACTCGGTCTCGTCCGCGTAATATCTGTAGAGCATTTTATTTCGTCCGGTCCTGCGGCTATAAAGGATTGAGCCTCTTCAATGCCGCACTCACATCGTCCGGATAAATATCTGACGTCACTGTTGCGTCGTCAATCTACTCCGGAAGGCTGACCCTGGCACTAAAAGATGAGAGAGCGTCGGGTCAAGCGTAAAAATAGTCTTACTACGCTTCCAGCCGTCGGCTATTTCATCATCCAATTAGTAAGACCATTTCGATCCGTATGTAGCCTTTCCACCCAGGAAAATGTATTGTTGTCTAAAGCTTTGGTCTACACTCGAGCCTCGAAATGGCGATTTGTCTCGACTGGACATTCGGGTGCTGAACGAGTCGACGCTCTTTCTTGGTTCTCTGCCATAATTGTCGACACTCCAAAACATTTTACCGAGCTTCCGATAAAGAATCGGTGGGGCCAGATTGATCGCATCTCTCGTAATTTTTTTGGCGTATGAGGTATCAGACGTACGCGCCACGAACAAAGCTGACTCAAGTCGGACATATCAACAACTCATCCGCTATTTGTATTTTCTTATCATACCTTTGAGCGCATCTTTGTTCGTCGCCAACGAACCGTGTGTAGATAAATCTCCCATTCATCCCACGAGTCTGCTAATCTACAGGATCTATTATAGTCCGACATTCAAGCAGTATTGGTTTCGACAATTAGAAGCTGTACCAGTTCAATGGCTGCAGTGATACATCTGTTTGCGGTCTCTCGTAAATATTGTCGAGCGAATGTGCGTTCCTCGGTTTACGTACGCGAACAACATAATGGGGCTCCATAACCCGCATACTTATCCCGTTGTGGTTTTCTTCTGGGACAGGTATTGACAGGGCAACGTCCCGAATCCAATCATCATGTCAAGAAATCATATAACACCGATCCGGTCGTGAACTAGGTGATTTGCCGCCTGACAAAGCGTTGAAATAGGTGTGCGCCGCCGTTTAAATATCTGGGATAGCTCTGTCTTCTTCTGCTATCTCCATGCCATCTTCAACGTCATCGCTAAGCTTCGCCTGACCAAGAAGCCGTCTAAACGCCAAGGGATAATATCTACCTGGTGAATAGAAGAAGACTGGTCAGATCGCGGCTCTATAGTGTTGTTGAAGTCCCCGCCAAAAAACATAAGTCTTTCGTATCCTGAAAGAAGAAGTAGAAGCTGCTTGATAAAAGCCTCCCGTTCAGACTTATCACTTGGGACATAAACGCTGACACAAAGAACGGTTTTGACGAGAATAGTAATTCGAACAATAATTAGGTGCGTTGACCAATACTCCTCGTGCCACGTATTCATAATAATGACCGATGAGTAGGGGTTCAATAAAATATGCACACCTCCACGAGAGTACGCGGACTCTGTCCACAACAAGCGTCCGATATAGTTCACGAACCCCATCAATAGTTGTTTAGGTTATATATAGTAGCTGGCTCACCAAGCGTGACCCGCATACCATGTAACAATACTAAATCAATTTCTCTTATTGCTTTGCGCTGCCAAAAATGACAAAACCATGATGCGCTATATTCCGGATGCTCATAAAATTCTACGACATTCTGCTATGAAGACCGAAGCTGGTTCAAAAGGCTGCCTGGACCTTTTTAACAGACGTCGACGACGACGTCGGGGTTTGCCTGCATTCGTAAGTCGAACTGGATAAATATCAGTCTCGTCGTTTAAACAGGGGCCTCCTGCGGGGTAGAGAAAAGAAGGGCGTTAAATCGCACTCCATGACGATGCAAATTTAGCTTAGCCGAGACACGCCTAATACTTAGTGTCCGCATTTGACCATCTCTGTCTATAAGGTTGATTAACAGCTGCCAGTTAGATGATTGGCATTATGCCTGCAACAGACGCGCGCATATCTTCGGAGAGGTGGTATAGCACAGCCTTAATGTGCGGCATCACCACGTTCGTCTCATTATCAACGAGGGCGAGCTGTGGTAGTAAAACATACAGGACATCCAGGAGTCTCCAATGATCCAAGTCAATAAGAGGTTCGACGTCAGTCGCTACGGAAAATCGTTCTATAATATAATAAAACGTCTTGGCCGCTAAATAGTGTCAGTCGTTATCCATCGAGTCTGTCCCATTTACCCGTCTGCCTTTGGGCACCAGCTCTTGCACATGTCTCGAAGTTTCTCATCGACGTGTGTAGTGTGTTGCCGAAACATATCTAGCTCAGATTAATATTCATGGCATGTTCAAAAGATCGCAAGGTGTCACCCGGCATCGTGTCGATGTAATCAACCGGATACGGCAATTTACTGGCAAGCGTCGCCATTTACAACGCGCACTAATTAAAACACGCAATTTGGCATTTTGTTCCAACTGGCAAAGTAGTCGGTAAGGAAGCCATGGCTTTTTACTGTCGGACCCAGTTTAATTCGCACATTTGCTAGCTGAAATTTGTTTCGTGCCATCCGGCTCGGATGCAGCCGCTACAGCAGCATATATAGTGTTTGCAATCTTGCGCGCTCTCGTAGCTCGTAAGATCTGATCCTGATTATTGGGAGTGTGTAAGTAATTTATCGCAGATTGTACCTGTGTACACTGATCTTAAAGTATTTCAAGAGGACGATTCTGCGGACCAAAAGTTCTTGAGTCAAAGTATGGTACAACGCCTGACGAAGCCTGAGGATCTTTTATTACCCCGGCCAGCTTCGCATTAATAAGAATAATAGTGGCGCAGGGGAATGAAGTTTCTGCCCCTCGGCCAGATCATCCAAGCACATAGTGTTTTCAAACTTTATCGCAATTAACGATATCGTAACATCATTGTTCCGTGGATGTTGAACGTCCGAATCCTGGGGGCGCAACGGTGGCATGTCTGATGGATTTAGACCATGAGGCCGTCTTAGTCGGTACCTCACAAGTTTCAGATTTAAAGTCACACTTTGTTTACCCGTTTGCGGCGAACAAAGGAAGTCAATAGGCATTGAATCATCGACCGAGTCCGATATTATGTTTCTTTGTTTTAGATCATCCGGTATCTCGTTTTACGGAGGCTCAGCTTGAAGGAGCTGGGATTCTCGTACGATCTTGTATTTCGGTTTAATCTTTGCCAATCGACAGGTTAGTGTATTCAGTGTTTTCTTCGCGTGCGATGAATCCGCTAGTGCTCTGTTAGACGCCGTACTTGTGGTACAGTACTCGTACTTCATCCCCATCGATTCCCCATTGTCTTCCTCGAGCTAACTAGGTTCCCATACTCCAGTAGTCGCATTAGATATAGCTAATTCGACCGAATAAGCACGTGCTTCGAAGTAAAAGGCTTAATGGGCGTCGGCAGCGCGATTTCTCTCCGCGGCTGTTGAAGTTGTAGCTCGACCACCCTTTGAGCGTCTGCCACTTATGCTTGAACCACCTCAAGCGCAGACACTTTCGAAGATTTCATAGCCATCGAAGAGACGGCTCCCGGGTTGGTTGTTGTAGGTGCCTTGGCGACCTTGGAATGACCACACAGCAGCTCCTCTTGATTAATTATTTATTGCGTGCGCTGTTTTTTTCAGTAGAAGAAGCGGATGGGGGTGGCGCGGATCGCACAGCGGAAGAGTTGCCTTTGGTTTTAACTGTTGTCTAATCCGGTTGGTTTGATTTTTTGCAGGCGCGGGCCGTGCTCATCAAGCTTATCTGGGCGGAAGGCGTTGCCTGTGAGGGCGGTGACTTGCCCAATTCGTCATCTTTGTTGGACTTCAAAACACGGGGAGGATTCACAGTACGGCCCGTCGCTGGAATAGACGAAGCCAATGTGGGACTCACATCCCGATTTTCCTTGTTTGCCGCAGGATCATATTGTCCGTAGATGGACCACTGATGCGAGTATCACCTCTACTTGAGACAGATTTGCTCGCAAGAGGAGTAGGAACGGGATTTACCGATTTCTCTGTCCGAGAAGGTGTATGCGAATGCTTAGTAAGTAATGTGACCTTGTTTCGTCCGCCTTCAACATCAACGTGGTCGCCGCCAGAGTATCCGACAGATGAGGCTGCAAGCGAACTGCAACGTTAAGTGGTAGCAGGCCATTTCACTGACGTGCAAAGGAGATATTGGCCTGTTGGTGAACTCGCGATTAAGCTCTACTCAAAAGGTGCCCTTACGCCCACCAATTTTTTACTCAAGTGATGAGGCGAGTAGCAAGTGAAACAGGAGGCGTGCTGAAAGTGTCTGAAATGGTGGAGGAAGATCACCGTGTCGGAGGTTGCGATGTGCGTCACCATCTTACGTTGTTCGAGACATTACACCGTGTCGAAATTTGCCACGAAAAAGTTCGAATACGAGACGTGGGAGCACCCACGAGTCACGGATGTCACTGCACATGACACGCTGAGCTCCAAAATAGCTTGAACGGAGCTAGCCGACAATACATTTACTAGAACCATCTCTTGATAGTGCAATAGGTGGCGACCGGCTATCGTAGCCGGTGGCGATGGAGCAGTAGTGTCGTCGCACTCTTTTGTACAGTAGCAGAACACAATAGATAAAGCCACTTTCCGCGAAACAGGATCGCATTTGCATGACCGCTTGTAGCTGCCGCGTAATCCAGCATGATGAAAGTGAGTCGTCTCGTGGCGGCGACGTAACTGACATGCTTCGCAACCTTGACCGATTCCCGACCCATGACATCGGGTTCCGTTTACATCTCACTGAGTTCCAAATGTTGGAAAAGCAGCATTTTCTCAGCGATGTACTGAGGCATGCGCACGTAAGGAGGAAAAATCTCGTCTTTCCTATCCTTTAAGGTACTCTTCGAAAAATCAAACATCACTGCCCGCGTAGCTTGCGATTGCGTGCCAACATATATAATTAAGCGGAGAGGGCAGTGTGTTTCCCCCATTATCTATGCCGCGAGAGCCTCCACCTCAAGCTTAATCATCGGGCGCAGATCATCGTCCGACTTCTCCACCCAAGACCTAGTGGATGCGCGTATCAGGACCGCGCTGCGATCATGTGGAGTACAGTTCCCCGCAATACCAATGGTATGACGAAGGATGGCATAATTGTCTAATAGAGTTATGAAAGTATTCAAAGTCAGGTCGGCAAAAGTCGGTGGAGTCCGGTCGGCAAAATTTTGTCGGGGTCCGGTCGGATACAGCCGTCTTAATAAGGTTGGCGATCGTTGCTGACTTTACCGACCGCAGCAGCAAACAAGTGTAGATTACCTTTCTACTAAATTTTGAAGTTTAAGACGCCCGTCCAATGACCGTCACTTACAACTCCAAATCCCATTGGAGGACCGTCACCTTCCTCAACATTCATCCCTCTCTAATCGATATAACGGGATGGTGATCACTACGCGCGAGCTCGCTGTGTCTTATCAAGCGATAAAGCAGCGCTGTGCATCCCTCCGCGTCGGCAGGTCGCATCGTTGCACCCTTCCACCAGCCAGTATTTGGCTCTGCGTACTAGGTCGCAAATATGGAAGTAATTGTGTGGAGACATAAGCGACGGATAACATTTTTGCACTCTATACGCCCAAACGCGATATAATCTGGAGTAGGTGTCATTCTGTTGCGGTTGTGCAGTCGGGCCGCCGCACTACGTGCTTATTCTTGAGATGGGCACGAATTTGTAGTAGCTTACAGCCACTGTTCTACTCCACGGCCAGCTTTAGGGCTTAGTCAATGCGGATGCACCGTCGAGAACTTCTAGCGTAAAGGAGCTTTTCAGATGTCGTTTCGATCTCGTTAGACGTGCTACCTGTCCGGACTTTTTCTGTGCTGAATTCACCTGCACGCTTTTTGCACATCGTTTTCTCAGTTATCACGCGAGGCGCAACAAGAACGATTCGCCCGCACGACGCACTCTGTTGCAGCGCAGTACCTTGGTAATTTCATTTATTACGGCCTCTTAGTTTTGTAGACTAGATGACACGAACCGAGAGTTTTGTAAGCAAAATTTCGCACGTCCTACTACACTATATCGGGAGGATGAAAAAATCACTATGTTTTATAAGGTGCTCCAGCTCGTCAAGCTTGGTGGTAAGGCAAGTGTGAAGAGCTCATTTATACCTGGATCGTTTTTGTATGACAATCACGTCGCGATATGAGTTGCTGAACCAGATATAACGGTGTACTTCGACCGAGATTACCCTCGTGTCCGCTGCTG
>CANTFL010000646.1:0-14813 GCA_947650285.1 Hyaloperonospora brassicae
TGACGTCTCGTCACCACTCATTGCGCGCGTCTTGCGGCGATTGGTGGGTTGATAACATCAAGATATCAACCAATGAACAGACTCTATGGTCGACCCATCAATATCACCACTATTGGTGATATTGTTAAAAAATATTCAACATAATATTATTTATTGTCATTATCACTTTAATCCCAATTTCCATGTATCTGGCTGCCCCGTTACATAAGTAGTCGGCAAGAACTTGGCTTCAAATGGCTGATCAAAAGTCCGGAGAAGAGCTGTACATTTTGTCGGCGGTGAGTGTAAACTGCTTAAGTCGTGTGCTAAATTTTGCTACTAAATTAAAATGTACGTCTTAAGATCAAGCATCAATTTCTACCAATTTGGGAAGTAATCTGGATACATGACTTAGCGGTATAATATCGTGTAGTAATTTTGAAAATTGGGTTAAAATGCTAAAGATTGTGACATTAATCAGAAAATCATGAGATCGAGACACAAATCTTTTATACATTTTTGAAACTTGTCATACCGAGATTGATACTAAAGCTTCGGGTAATTAGGTACTCACAGATTTAAAATATGACGGCCGAGGCCAGAGGTATTGATGATGAGTGTAAACGCCTATGTCGCCCTTCCCGATCTAAATTTGAAGCCGCCTTGACGTGGCAGGTCAACTTTTAACTAAGCGCTTTATAATAAAAGACGTGGAAAGCGATTTATCGCCACGCCAAAGCCAATTGTTTCCGCACCTTGTATAACAGTAAAATTAAAATCCATAGACCGAAAGCAAAATTATACTGAGGTAGAAATGATGAACCAACGGAAAATTAAATGGCTTGCAGAGACGAAAATATTGGTGCGGCAAGTGTGATGTATTATACTAACCGTAACTTTCGATGCAAAAAGCAACATACCACGCCACTGCTTGTCAGCGGTTAATCCAAATAAGCACGAACGATGGTCGACATCATTAACATAATGATGCCGAATAAATACATCATTCGTAGCAGTCTGGGGGTAATAGATGTAATTCTTACGATAGAGCCAAAGTGAGCTAAAGATGCAATAGCAAAAATCATTGAAAAGATAATAAAGCGCGTGTCCTGAGTCTTGATTGTAGCAAAAATAAGCCTTAAAATAGACGAAAACAGTACCTGCAACCAAAGGATTTCTCCGATTAAACAACCCAAAATGGAACTAGGCAATCTTTTTATAAAAAAGCCACAGAACTAAGCTAAAAAAAATGGGGTGAGTTCAACAGGGTTTTACGATTAAAAAAAGACGATGAAGTCGGAACTGAGATAAGCCATGAATACTCTTATTGTAATCTATATGCATTGTGTTGAAGCCGGTACTTCACATGCGCGGCAAAAGGAAAATCGATGGGATCCAAACCATAATCATACTTCCACATGTTGTCCGTTATCGTAAAGTTGGCGATATCACAATGGCATTAAGATAATTTGTAGATCTTTGGATCTTACTGCGCCTCTAAATGAAGTCGCACGAATTTTTATCCATCATGTCAGTGACAAACGGTTCAACAAAATTTGAAACATGGCAAGATGATTTTATCGTAGGTAAACAACGGGCCAAACTAATGCGAGTAATGAAAAGTGAGCAAAAAATGACTTAGAACAACTTGACGAATGTAAGGTATCTTCAACAACGAAAGCGAAATATTCGTGAGTTTGAGAGAGTGACCAGAAAGCCGCGCGAAGCGTACGAAGGAGAATTTTTTAATTTTTTGTTGTCGGAAAAGACTGTCTCTAAAAAATAAAGGGTTGTTCGTAGATAGCTAGACCAACAAGGTTTAGATCGAGCCAAAAAAACGATTAAATTTATTTTAGAAGGGTGCTATTTGCGAGAAGGCGTTCTAGTCAAATATCTCGCAAGTCAGACGGAAATCAGTCCATAAACGGGAAGTAATATGCCGAAGGTCTGGAAGATCGTCTCATTTACCTTTAATAAACGTGTAGAGGGTGTCAATCCAGTTCCTTTAGAATTGTGGAGAAGCGCAGAGGAATGAAAAATGGAAAGTGTGGATCGTGCGAGCTGCATTGAGTGCGAGATCAATTTGATTGGTGTAGCGCGCTCGGAGGTGAGCCCGTTGTCATGAATGATGGGTTTAAAGGACTGAGTGACAGAAATCGTCTATTGAGGTTATGATGAGTGATCTACCTAACGATTATGAAGGAGTATGGTCAATGATCGATAATTGACCGGTCGGAACCCGCGATCAAGGGCTTGAATCGATAAGTCGCAAGGACTGGGTCACTCGAGAGGTGAACATCATCTGGATCGCTGGATCGATAACGACAATGGAAGATAGGTGAATATGAAATCAATCTAGAGAAGTGGAGCGTCAAGATTACTAAACATGCGAGGTATTAGAAGTGAAGGCGATTCGACAGTGGATGCCCGATCAGATACTTGAAAGATTTATTACGATCCGCCCTGGGCGTGTATAGCTTGATTGTGTGGTCACACAATTCGCTTAAAATATAATCGGCGTGGATCACATGTCGCGGTCCACCCCGATGCGATCCATTATGAAGCAATCCACAACCGAGCGATCCGCTACCGGGTGATCCGCCACGGAGCGATCCGCCACCCGAGTATCTCCTGTGAATTACGTGATGCAAGGGGCGAATGAAATAGGCATGTGATAGGGTACCGAAATCTACCGAACAAATAGACATAGTCATAGGTTTATTTGGTTTGTATTAAACAGAATTAAATGTGTAGCAAAAGACGCGCGTCCACTTCTCCCGGACAGGAACTTTGGCTTCCCGTCGAATAGATAGCTATCCGTGTCTATACAAACTTCGCCTTTGGATTGTTTGGCCAGGCGGCGCATCCGTTCGCACCCCCTACCAACTGCGATCGGAGGCAGGGATCTAACGGTTCCATTTCGAGATTGCGAGAGGGCTTAATTAGTCTGAGGCCTCGCAGATTGAGCATCACCTTTGGATACAGGCGTCTATGGGAGAGCTCCCAAGTGTACTTGCGATCGAGTGAGGAATATCCATCCATACGCCCTAACATATGACCGGGTGAAGCATTTCTACCCAATCAACCCCATCCATAAAACGGTCAAGTTCATCATCAGCTCAAGTCCCTAAAAAGAGCACAACACGCCTCACCTACGGGTACACCAGGTGATCAAGAAGACACAGAGCACGAAATTGGAAACCCCCTCCGTTAGTCGGTCTTCCGGTCGCCAGCGGACAGTCGGGGTCACAAGTAATTTGTGATCACTTCTCCACCTTAGTACTTGGCCTTAATCTTTAGATACTCATACAGGGCAATATCGATCAGACGTTGGAAGATCTGTGGTCATTCTTTAACTCCGAAATGCATTCGTAGCCATGCAAATAGACTAGACGGTGTACCGAAAGCTGAGATCAGACTAGCCCTCTCCGTCATCTTAATCACTTAAAAACCGCTAGACAGGTCGAGAAAGCAATATCAAATAGCTTTATATATATTTTGAAGCAATTACCTTATCAGCGAGATAGATTATATCAATAATCTTGTGAGCTGATCGACCCATCGGTACTTGATAAAGAACCAAATGACTTCACCGTTCTTCTTGATAAATATCACTATCGGCGAAGCCTAAGGTGATGTTGACGATGGGATGATCTTTGCTGACAAGAATACTTTGACCAGATCCACCAATCTCTCACGAAAGTTAGGGGCGAATGGTCTAACTTGATGTGCGATCGGGTTCTCTCCTTTAATATTATTGCCACAGACAGCAACACGTGCAGACGGCGGTGATGCGTTCCCTCTACCTACGGCAACTGACAATTCTTTTAAATTAATTGTCGTAAATTCTCTTAATTTGCCGACAAAGGAATCCGTGGATCGCCAGCTCTAATGTAATCGATGGTGAATTTGGCCGTAGACGTGATCACTTCGATAATATTCTGCCATGTGTTGATCCACGTCTTTCGCGTACAAGTCTCTACTTCAGTGACGGCGAACTGAATAATCATCCTGTTCTATGTCGATACTTTATTTTTCATTTCTACCGTATCAGCCCTACCAGTCGCCATCTTTAACGTTTTACGCTCTTCTCGAACTCCTGTCTTGATCTTGGCTTCCTAATAATGACTGAACTTATCCCGGTAAGACGCGGTGTCACTGGAGTCACGACGATCCATCAATGTTTATTTCTTTTCCGACTTCTACATATTCGATTAACTCTAGAATCATCTTATCACTAATTTTCATCTTGATTGCGCCGATCGTAACGGGGGATGATACATCACAGTACTCCCTCGGCTAGGGTCCTTATATCGTCATTATCACAAGATCTTATTCCATTTATGCAACGTCTCATCTTAACCTCATCCCGTTTGCCTTAAGGTCGTACGGTATATGTCGAGGATCAGGTTTCGCGCAGACCACCTTGCCAAGCTTGATCAACTCTTGCTCCTGATCAAACAGCATGTCCGGTCGATTCTGCACTATGTCGCCGTTTATGACCTTGTAGAGTCACTTAATCGGCGCGGTCGGTGTCCGTGAGTGTGATCGATGTCGGTCTTTTTCGTATATCTCTATGACCCCCACTCCCTAATATCCCTTTAATTTTTCGGCCTAGTACATTGTTGTGTAGGTGTCTAGTAGATCAGGCGCACTACTAGAGTTTCCGTGTGATTTGGGTCATGTCTTTCACCCGATTCGTATCCTCCTCGAACGCTAAACTTTGCCACTCCTTA
Source organism: Hyaloperonospora brassicae (assembly GCA_947650285.1). Lineage (NCBI taxonomy): Eukaryota > Oomycota > Peronosporomycetes > Peronosporales > Peronosporaceae > Hyaloperonospora > Hyaloperonospora brassicae. The sequence continues at coordinate 4,716 of CANTFL010000646.1, forward strand.
TATCGACGTGATCCCACTGACACATAACCGAGAGATCGCGATATTAGGTAGTACATTATACATAAACCCAGTGGTGCCCCGAAACTTAAGATCACGTCGTGATCACTGATATTGGTGAGATGTAAATGCTTTAATCTTTCAGGACCAAATATCAGCGTCGGCACCCAAATAGCGTCTCTTCGTATCCAGCGCTTGGCATTTGGAGTAACCATGCCAATTCTTACTTCCGTCGATCCCTCAACAGTTATAACAGTATGCTGATCCTTAACACCGATCAGTTGTATGGTGGATCTGTACGGCGGACTTTGCCACGACAAACTTACACGAAATTCATTTGGCGGACATAGCGTTCCTTTTGCCATATCCAAACGGATCTCTGTCATTACCATGAAGCCCACGCTCAATATTGCCTCTTGACCAGCTTGATCTCTGACTCATATATCGCTATAGAACACCAACGATTCGCCTTACGTGATTTTGATCTAGGTCCGTCCAAACAGCATATACGTGCTCTCGCCGATCCCAACATATTCTAGAGTCTTACTTGTGTAGATCGTACAACCCTATTACGAGCTTAGGTTGTGTCGACGATCGATAATTACGCGCCAGATTCAAACAACATGATATCCTTCTCGTTGTTTATCTTGCCCACGGATTTTTCTTGCTTAAACCATTTTTCTGGTGAATGGTACTTCCATTACCCTTGCGAATTGCCCGGCTGAAGTTCGTGCTCCATCTTTATGTGTGACCGGGCGTAATAATTACTTCGTTACACACCTGAACCGACAATTCAACTGAAGGAAATATACATATACTAGCAGGCGGTATAAACGGATCCTTCAAGTCAAGATCCCCTATCTTTTCCACTAATGCATAAATGCAGAGACTCGAACACTTGGCTCGTGTTAGATTCCATCCTGGCGAGCGTCCTAGTTTACCATTTTCTCCACCTTAAGTGAAATCATTTCAGCATGCTTACTAGGTATATATCACTTGTAAATAATGTCGTCAAGCTTTTCCACGGGGCACTTACACTTTCATGCATCTATCTCCACATGAAGCGCACACGTAAAAGCCACTTGTCCGACGCGTGTCCTTTCCGGCTGCACCTCCGACACGTGAGTTGTTTTCCAACACTTACGATCGTTATGCCTTGTAAATTCGCAGAGGGTGAACGGCCTCGATCTTCCCCATAAGATCGATCTTTTACGATCCAGACCTGGTAATTGTCCGATAGTATCCCCGTTGCGTTTGTCACCATATTGATAATTCCGCGGGTCAGATCTTTAAGTTTCTGTTCATCTCCAGTATACGCCTTTATTTGTCGGTCCCGATAATCTTTCGAACAAATTGCCCGGTCTTAGTATCCATCCGCTCACACTCGGCGTCGGCCCGCATATACATTTACTTTACTTGACTCAGGATCCGATCCACCGTTTTAGTGTTCTTCCGCTCGAATCCCTCGCACCACTCTAGTCGGTATCGACGGTGTCGGATCCAAATTAAAACCTGATCGTGGTCGAAACATACTCGATCCCATAGGCGTCTTATTGGCTCGAACTTCCATGCGCTGGTAGGCTCGCAATGTTTTTTATGTCGTCATCATCTAATATTCGTAACAAAGTCAACAACTTGGCCAAAATATTATCGTCCACCATTTTTTATAATTTGCTTCACATTTTTGAGTCTCATAGCTGGCTTCACTTTTCAGATCGAGAAAATATACATCGCTCGGATCCCCGCCACATTGAGTCGATAAAGATCCTCCAGCGATGTTTGATCCGATCGTTTCCTTGTTTGTTAGTGTTGTCCGCTCGTCGATACGCCATGTTTAACATTTTGGATCATAAAATTTTACAATAAGGGATTCCATTCGCGGCAAATATATTTGCTTAGCTGACTGTGATAGTTTTGCGCCAGCTCCGTGAATAGATCGCCACGTACCAGGCACTTATCTCCATCTTGCGATTAGTCACGCAATAATTTGGGATTGACTTTGCCTATTTAGCTATTGGATCAATCCCCGTCTCTATTTTGACCATCGAACTACTTCAGATCGCTTATTATCGATAGTCGTAGCCACTGCGTCGTAATTACGCCACTTCGCGTGGTCTTGGCAGCGGTCGTCAGTGGTCCTCAAAATTCTGTTCATCAAGCGCGTGATGATCATAGTTGTAAGATTGACTGTGATACGACTCCCTCACCGAATTCTTCTATAAAATTTAAAATTTGGCTTCTGTGTTTGTTGCATATACCGACGGGTCGAACATCGTTTTGATGATATATGTTGCTCCGTTTTTTGTCGTACTTCTTCATGGCCTCTTCAAAGTAAGACTGCAGCTGACCAGCGGGCAACTTGGGCGCCTCGGTAGATCTCGCTTCCCTGGCGCTTATCCTGTCGCGGATCAGTGCAGATTTAAACGGTCCCAATGACACCTTCAAATGTTTAACAAATGATCTGATCACAAGTCCGACTTTACTGACGCGTACGCTGAAGATTTAGTATGTATACGGTCGGCGTGATTGCTTGTTCCGATGCTCCGTAATCATCTCAATAACGATGGTCGGCTTGATCTCCCTATCTGCTGAATTGCTACTGTTCATCAACTTGCGTAACTGCTTAAGCAACGATCTGTACGCATCGAACCCTTGGTTAGCATGACATTTTAATAGTGTCTGGGCATTGAATAATCCAGCTGTACATCTCGCGTCTGGTACCAACTTATAAGACTGCGTATTGCCTCCAACTGTTTTTCAGGTAGGACCTCAGTTGATGTCAGCGGACCAGCTACCTGTCGTTCCAAGTTCTTCAACACCGGATCACTGCACCACTGGACATTATTTTCTATTATGCGTTCCAGTATTAGTCTTTTAACAACAGTTCTGCCTGCCAGTATTCCAACCAGCCCTTTATCTTGTCCTCATCCTCCAAATTTTTAAACTGGCCGTTCAAATGTTTTCATAACGCTCTCACGTGGATCTTATTTTACTTTGTGGTCTTGTGGATCTGATCTATCCTTGTAATCGTAAGAAAAGGTTCTAGCTGCTTCTTTCTTTCTCTGCTCAGTATACGTCATCTGCGTCTTCAAATTGCTTGAAAAAAATGCGTGGCGTTTAGCTTTCGCTAAAGATATCCCACCACGCGCATTATGCTTTGCAGCATGATCCGCGGTGATCCCCGAAGGGAAGGTAGAAGTTTTTTTTGAGACTTATCTTCCACATCGACAAGTTGATTTCCCTCTTTAAACTACTTGTCATCAAGACCTCTTTCAAAACCTTGATAATCTGGAAGAACTTTTACGTCGCGCATCTGCAGCGATCTCTCAGCCTCTGACGTTTCTATTCTAGAGTATGTCTTGATCGTGAGATCTTTACTCAGGGCCTCATGTTGAAAGCTTTAGTAATTACAAGATCCGGGCAAGCACACCATCGTGGTGGGGCGGGTTTACAAAATTGCTGATATGATTCGCCTCCCCCAAGGTGCCCAGACGACCGACTATCGGAGAGGATATACCATTTCTGTATATTCTTCCTCACCTTGTGTATCCACCGGTAGGGAGGGCTGCACGCTTCTCGGTGAAGTCGTGTCGATGCTAGACTTGACCGTGTTTGGGACGGGGTGATGGCGCTGAATCTTCAAGCGTCTACAGGTCATTAGTAGGTACTCGATATGATCTACCTAGGTCTTCACGAGATCGCCTTGTACTGTACTTAGATCTTGATCCGCTTGACCCTATAACCACGTTATCCATCTCGCGATCCCGGTCACCCTTCTTTTCTTGCCCGGTCTGATCGCAGCTTTTGTGACGTTGTGAAAGTCCTGGACGCACCTTGTCTAATAATTACGGTGCGACAATTTTGTAGACGAGAGGCGTGACTCCTATTGTAGCCTGGAGGTCAAAGGTCCAGCCCAGAAGAGATAACGCGTATCTTTTGCAGTAAGCTGAACTCTGTTTGATGTCATCAAATTGAAAAACCTATGACTTAGCCACTATAGGCCAAAGGCACTCGCCACGCGTCGGCCAAATAATTCCCTCGTCTATTCAACCTAGTAAACTACGGACTAATCCCCTACCCCTGACTTTAATTAGGGTCTGTTCTGGGATCGGACCCCCAATTTGATCGGATCCTTTTCTAATACCGAATTCTTTTTTTTAATGGACCCCCAATCAGACTGGATCATCTTCTGGATCATATTCACTTTTTATCCGATCCCTCTTGGATACAGTACGCTCTTTTATTAGATATTCCTTCGGATCGGATCTACTTCGAGATCGAATTCGATCGTCGTGATATATCGATTTACAATTCATACCTAGTCCGGGTGCCAAAGTAGCTCTTTTTCAGCACATTCTTCTATAATGCTGTGGTCTACTTCTGCACAAGTTCCATATGTTTTTTTCCATCGGGCTCCTCGTTGTTCTCGTTCTTACAATAAAGCTTTACCGAACTGATAAAATGTACAGCAATCGACAAAAATGGAAAGATTTACTATCACGTATGTGTTAAAGAATGTTTATAAGCTGTACGCAATTATATTAGATGATTTGGTTGTTACTTACTAAAAAATTAAAGTTCTCGTTTAGCTTTCATGGGGCTATCGACACCCATTCTCCCCAGAACGTATCAGCTCGTGACATCGACAGCACGCGCAGCAAGAAATCGCAATAATAACGAAGAGTATAGCTTTTTCATCTTTCATTGCGAAAAGCTCAACTTCGATCCAAATTGCCATAGTCCACAGCTTTGAACTTAATCAGTTATGAAAAGTAAAAACCATTTCTCATTCTCGATAACAATTCTGCTATTATGTCTTACCTGTAATGAGGTGAGCCCGTTACATAAAATTTGGTACGAAAGTACCAATTTTTGTATATTCTTTATTTTGATAATATTTAATCAATATCACACGAAAAGATTGATGTTGTCGGATTGTTGTCTCTTAAGATAATATCCGTAGAGGGGTCCACTTCATGTTTGATGTACCGTGTGCATCAATCAACTTAACCACTAATCGCTGCTGGACGCGCGAAATGGGTGGTGAGCAAGAGACCCACATAGGAGGAGGTAGTTCCACATAGTTAGATTAAGTCAAGAGACGATTTGGTAACATTATAACTATAATAAATGAACAGTTCTACTTTCCCCTCAAGACAGAGCTTTAGGGTTCTGTTTTGTCTTCACCGCTTCCTCGGTGCCACGTGTACGTTCGTCGGGCGTACGCACCCTTGTACTGTTATCAGTACAAGGTTCATTGCTCAGATACCTGAGCAAGAGCGTGCCACGTTCCATTACCAATACCACGTTTTGGAGTCTTCGATGATCAATGAGTTTCAGGAGACACAACGTAGCGTATTGGGTCGTTAAAGAGTCCATCCCGGAAGCCGCGATAACCTCTTTCAGGAACATGCGTGTTGTTTAACGCGCGTTACATAGAGCGATGCGTCTTTCACCATACTTCAAGCGTGTTCCTTTCTTTGCTGACGAAACTATTATCGAAGCACCAGTGCCAACAGTCGTAGCAAAACCGTATGAGCAACAGCAGTGGATTTAACACGCGCTCGAGCAGTCGTTGTGGACACACACCTGCGTGTTCACGTAGCCGTTGGCCCACTGCCCACACCGGAAGAAACATGTTGGTACCGACAAGCACACGAGAGCGCTTACGTTGGTCGAATCTTATTTTCTTTCTCGACGTCGTGCACCGACTATCTACTCATGTTTCTTATATTATAGGGTGCCTTGTTTACGCCCACCGCTCTCATGTTTTTGTCTTAAACCAGCTACTGATGCAGCATTAGCTGCAACTTGAATACATGATGATACTTGAGCTTGTGTTGTGTGACTAGTGCAGCTACCGCTACTGTGTCGCTATCGTAAATGTATAACTTGAGTGTAAAAAAGTATAACTTAGTGAAGCCTGGCGGTAATGCATGCTAAAATCTGGCCACAAACTTTTTGCAAAGAGAGCTTCTCGTTAAGAGCTGATTCCAAGATTCGAGAAAAAGTAAATTATAGGCAGTTGTGAAAATTTTTATACGGACTTGTAGAAGAAAAGATATGCTGCATACCCATACGAGAAACAAACGCCACATTTTCATGTTATTTGAATATTGTGCTAATATTTCAAATAATTAAGGGGAATTGCTAATTCACACCCTTTTTCCTTAATTCACACACTTCATTCAAATCTTATATATACAAGGTACGCAATCGCCGTTGGACAATGACGAGTACGTTATCTGCCACTTGGCTACGGGAGACATCTTGCGCGCTGTTGTAGATGCCGGTACCGACATAGGCAAAAAGGTAAAAGCCCACGGTGGTGGTAGTGTTGGTGTTAGTGTTGTTGTTGTTGATGGTTGTGGTGTTGGTGTTGTTGGTGTTGTTGGTGTTGTTGTTGTGGTTGTTGTTGTTGTTGTTGTTGTTGTTGTTGTTGTTGTTGTTGTTGTTGTTGTTGTTGTTGTTATTAATGTTAATTTTAATGTTAATGTTGGTGTTGTTTTGTTGACGGTGTTGGTGTTGGTGGTGTTGTTGGTGTTAATGTTGGTGTTGGTGCTAATGTTGGTGTTGGTAGCGGTTTTGGTGTTGGTGGTGGTGTTGGTGTTAATGTTGCTGTTGGCGTTGGTGTTAATGTTTGTGTTGCTGTTGGTGATTGTATCGATGTTGGTGTTGTTGGTGTTGTGTTGTTGTTGCTGGTGTTGGTGTTGGTGGTAATGTTGGTGTTGGTGTTAATGTTGGTGTTGGTGTGGTCATCCTCGTTCTAGTGGTGTACATCCCAGGCCTGCTTGTCATGTATAGCCACATACTCACGCAGTGTAATCGTGCGTACTCCAAGACAAAGATCAAGACTGCTTAGAGCAGGATGCGCAAGAGAAGAATGAGAACTGGCAAGAAGCGATCGTGTGCTGAGTGCAGTAAAACGCTTGGAAGTCATGAAGAGCACAAGACAAACTTGCACCCAGTGCGTCCGGTATCCTAACTCGGTTTAATATATTTTCGCTACAATCTGTAGTTTCAATTTAGCAAGCTCGTGCAGTTCTTGAACGCCTAATTGAATTAGAGGTGATATAATGGAAACGGGGTCTAAAAATTTCTTGGTAAACGTACTGTTCACCAATGTGTTCACCATTAGGAGCAATAATGTGTTTTGAAGACTTGGCGAATTTCATTGTGCTCCACTGTGTCCAAGCGTAAAAAATACATACACGCACGGTAGAAGGAAGTATTAAAATAGATAACTGATCAACATCAAGGTGTTATGATTTACTTTAAAAGTATGCATATTATTCTTCAACCTCTTATTACTTTCGAAACTTGCAAGTTCGTTTGTAGTGACCTGGTTGGCCGCAGCACCCACAAATCCTTTGGTGTTGATAATCTGCCTTTTTAACATGTTTGAACTTGGACAAGTCTCGTTTTGTGATGTTTTTGGAAGATTACGGGAGCCAGAGGGACGACCACGAGTTTTAGTAAGATCCGATTGTGTGTACCATTGGATCTTTCAGCTCCACCACTGTGCTGCGGCCTTCCAACAGTTGGATCACTTGGGCAAAGAGAACCTTTATTTGGTAATCTGGTAGTTCCCTTAACTTCTTTTTAAGCATATTTCATTTTACGTTGATTGCCATAACTTCACCGCTTTCTTCCTATCAAAAAATATAACCACATCAGTCAGCGTTAGTCAGATACACACACTACAAAGTAACTGACATACCGTTACGTTGCGTCTCCAATACGGATGCCATGGCTCACGAAAATCGTTTATGCCCAATGCACGCTTGCTGTTCTCGATTTCCTTTATCTTGTGAGCACAAGGGATGCCCATTGTCGAGGTGGAAGCCATTGCGCAACTAGCATTTCTTTTGTTTTCCTCTTAAATTGATCAAGACACTTTTTGAGTGCAAAGGCTGAAATAATCCTGGATACTGGAGTGAAAGTTGACGGCAACCCGGTCAGGTGAAGTAACTTGTATCTGCTGTGATGTGCTGCTTCGAGTCTAACTTGATGCTTAATTGCAAGAGTCAGTTTGCTGAGCACCGACAGCGAATCCCCTGTTGATACTTGCAGAATTCCTTTACGTACGCATGGGCGCCTTCCGCTCGTGATGTAGCTTTGTTGCCAAAATATAGATACCTCGACGTCCAGGCATTTACAAAGCGATCCTTGTATATAAGCCACGTATTAGAAAGGTATTCGAGAACTTTAGACTTACAGTCAAAAGAGTTTAATAGCACCTTAAAATGTTTTCTAAATTCCGCTTCCGTTTTAGCAGCCACCAGATTATTCCACTGCTGAAGAAACAAGTATCATTGCTCGCTTGTCTCAAATTGTCGTTTGCATTTGGACATGATGTTTTTGTTAATGTTCCATGTGCACAGCATGTGTGATGAAGATGGAAGTATTTTATCGATAGCTGCCATCAGCGACAGTTCACATTCTGTCACAATCACGGATGGGCGTGTCTCTAGTGTCAGGATGGCTGCAAGTTTTGATAATGCCCACATGTAATCGTTTTGCTTCTTCTTTAAAAGAAAGCAGAAGACAACCGAAAATTGGATATTGAAGCTTGTCGTACCAACAATGTGAAGTAAGGAGAGTCGCTACTTGTTTGTCTTGTATGTGCAGTCCAGAAGCACGACATGATGGAATCGGCAAGCGAGCCGAATGCTTTCTTTGTGAGCGAAATAACGGGAGGTTAATCCTCCATCATCATTACATCTATGAAAGTGCGTAAAATTGTTTGCTTGCAAGTCATCAAAAAAAACTTGTACCGATGTCCTTCCATTTAGCTTGTCTTTTTGAAGTTTCGTACATTCATTGTCCAATGTAGAGAGGTTTGCCAGGGCACCGTCAGTCTCCTTAAAAAGGGATGAAAAAATCCTTAACGCGCTAAAATTAGCCAATGTCATATTTCTGACAGTATCGGCCTGCTCGCTATATAGCTTCTTATGAGTGGAATGACCAGACGGATGGAGTGACGGCTGGTGATTGTGGCATCCATTCATCACGTTTAATTTCCAATTACCCCTGTTTTTGGAGGAATTTCCACTTAAAAGGAACGGGCAAACATTTCGGCGTGAGGTGGTCTGGCGTTGGCGCTCTTTTCCAACTTTGGTATATTTACGGCACCTCGATCAGATATAAGGTAGACACGCTTTCGTGCAATCGAACTTTTAATCGTAACAGCATAGCCTTGGCCACGTGCGAACGTCTGCACAGTATCCATAAGTTGCGCACGACTGGCATGCTCAACCTCGGTAGGAGAAAGCACTTTATTGCGTGGTGCCCCATCAGTAAACGCTCGAGGAGCAAGACCACGGGTATTAGTAGTACCTGAAGTGTTTCTTACGTATTACTTGCCACTTAATGGCCTAGATTATTGAGTTATACCTTCCTCAGAAAAGAGTATTAGAATAAATAGAAAATATTATATAGGATTTAAAAGAAGGGTATGAATCTAAGGAAAAAGGGTGTAAATTTTGCTATTCCCTCATTTGAGTGTAACACTTTTAATGGAAAAAACGAAGTATCCCGAATATTGTTCTGTCAAGCTAAGGGTGTATGATATGTAAACAAAGAAAAATTAAATGGCGTATACTTACTTCAGAACAATAACTAATTATATGAGTCAAGAAATTAAACAAATCGACTTTATATTTATTGGTCAGATTTTAGATGATAGGTGTAACACATAAAGTTAAAGATGTATGGTTTAGGTTTAGTGTAGGGTGTAGGGTGGTGGCTCAGGCTCAGGCCTAGGCCTAGGCTTAGGGCCTAGGCTTAGGGCCTAGGCCTAGGCCCAGGCTTAGGCTCTAGGCTCAGGCTTAGGCTCAGGCTTAGGCTCAGGCTCAGGCTTAGGCCTAGGCTCAGGGCTCAGGCCTAGGCCCAGGGCCCAGGCCCAGGCTCAGGCCCAGGCCCAGGCCTAGGCCCAGGCCTCAGGCCCAGGCCCAGGCCCAGGCCCAGGGCCCAGGGCCCAGGCCCAGGCCCAGGGCCCAGGCCGAGGCCCAGGGCTCAGGCCTCCAGGGCCCAGGCCCAGGCCCAGGCCCAGGCCCAGGTGTCAAGCCCAGGGCCCAGGGCCCAGGGCCCAGGCCCAGG
>CANTFL010000647.1:0-37798 GCA_947650285.1 Hyaloperonospora brassicae
ACGTGTACGTCTGTCGGGGCACCCAAATCCCTTGCGTTAAGTTACGCAAGTGTGCCCCGTTACACTTCGTAACTTAACGCAAAAGTTTGGGTGCCCCGACAGACGTACACGTGGCGAGCGAGGGAGGCACGTAAAATAGAAGGTAAAAATGGAACTGTTATTCCCCCCATTAAGTCTTTAAACTACTGTCCCATCGTTTAAGATTCAATTATACTAATATAGCTGCATGTATGGTGACGTCTCGTCACCACTCATTGCGCGCGTCTTGCGGCGATGATGGGTTGATATCATCACGACTTCAACCAATGAACAGACCCTTTGGTCGACCCCTCAATATCACCACTTTGGTGATATTGTTTAAAGAATATCCATCTTATATTCTTTATTGTCACTTCCTTAGTGACAATATCATGCAACGCGGCTGCCCCGTTACATTGATGGTGATGCGGATTGAGCGGATGTATCAGGGCATTTAGTATGCACACGCGTGTCTACACATGTGTCCACGCCAGAGTAGGACATGCGAATCGATCAGGTAATGTTGTATACGTTTATGTCTGCTCTGAAGCTCAATCAGGTAAGCATGGCAGCGCTATCCCAGAGGTCACAATCACTACCAAGTAGGCGAGACAGAAAATTTTGTGGGAATGGTGTTTGAACTTCACCAGCACCGACATGATAGGCACTGACGTCTCCAAATGGATTGGCTATGGCCCTCATCGAAATAAACAGTAAAAAGAGTAGTTGGTGCGACGTGGGGTGCGACGACGGCATTGCGTGGTTGGACATGAAATAGCTAGACTGAAAGGTAGTCACTGTAGGAATAACCAAACGCACATAATACACGTATGGTTCGGATCCTGTCGCCAATAGTGTCTTCCGTCAAGATACCGACAACTGTTCGATGTTGGCTAAGGGCTAAGGGTATAAATTTGCATAAATTTGTGCAAAACTCGGCTGCTGTCAAAAGAGCGATCAAGGTGGGCCTATACCTACTTCGCCGTAAGCACCTCATTCACAATGCTACTCTTGATCAATTGTTGGCGACTTGAGTAGTAAGATACGACTCACCCGCTACTGGGCTGGGTTCAAAACCGCGGGGGTGAAGCTACAAAAGGCCATTTTGGGAAAGAGTACATATATGCGTTTATGTTGCGATTGAATTGTTGGTTCAACAGCAAAGAAACAGCCGATCGACATCTTCGTCGATGCGCTTTCCTCGTTTAATCTGCTGGTTTCATGTAGACGCTGCCGTAGTAAACGCGTATTTCTCAGCAATCGCCTTCAGTTTGAATTCAAATTTGTCCACCTCGCATAAAAATTACATCTTAATCGGCAATCAGTTTACCTTTAATGTTGGTCACTGGATGCGGAACGGAGATACCTTCACACGTAGTGACAGGATATATAGATATCATCGAAATCGCTGTTGTGTTGTGCTGGAATAGAGAGCGCAACATCCTCATCTACATCCAGCAAGCCCGCAGTGTTGAGAGCTTCCGTGTGTTTACCTTATGCGCAAAGTCAATGACACCGTCTATGCCCATTGTGTTGCTATTTCGCAAGTGAATTGAGCGCGACTATGGACCGATGTTCATCTGTTCCTTGGCGTCTACACGCAATTAGCGGTCAGTGTTCAACTAGTACAATCTCGGTAAGCAGGAAGCAATGAAAAATAATCTCGCTCGGAATTTTTGCAAGAACATCTTCATCGACCCCATCGGGGTTCGCTGGTTAACCATGTCAATGTTATGTTAGGAGCCTTGTTCTTCTAGATCCATTGCATTTTGTAGCTGTCGATGCCGGTAACGACTATAGAATGACGCGATAATTCGGCTGCTAGAATTTCGATGTCGTAGTTGGCGTGAAGAAAGCAACAGTTACGCCCTGCAGTATTATGCCGTACAGCATGTACGCTAATGTACTGTCAAGAATGAGCACAGCGTTGCACCATCAATTACGCTTTGGCATTACTTCGTCGCTAAGAACCTCAATTGATCCCGTGCTTTCTCTAAAATCAACGATACTTCTTTGCATGCTCAATGATATACGGCTTGTGTTTGTTTGAGCCATATGAGTTGCTTGTCAAAACGACGACCACGCGAGTACTGATCTTCTTCGATTCTGTCACTTGATGTGTAGCGATAATCTTGTCGTGCTTGAGGCTGTAAATGGGTATTGTTTCATCCATGCTGTAGAAGTCAGCTATGGATACCCGTTTCAAGGGTCCTCGAATTACATCACGCCGCGCAAGTATCGACAAAGTGTTCACGATTCTTTACCAACGTGGAACTCGTCTGCTTGAAGCCATGGCGTTTCTGGAATGCTATAGCCGTCCATTAGAAATCTACAATATCTGGTCGCATGGGCATCACTCATCGTTGCAAACCGGTTTGCTCCTGCCTTGAGTAATCCACTCTGTATCATACATTCGATTGGCACTGCGGCACCCAGTTGGCAAGCCCAATATCGACAACTGGAAGGACGAGCGGACGCGTTTGCTCGCACTGCATGTCAGCTTCTTGCAAAAGCAGGTGCCCATTGCGTTCGCGCATATCGTAAATATGGTTTTCTGGACCGGTGTCTTGACAAGTTTGAACGCTCCCGTTTTTCGGTGCAGTCGAGTTTACTTTAAGCTGCATTTTCATGCTTACACAGTCAGATCACCTTCTGCTTATAAGGCCAGTTTCCAGTTGCTTCTGGCCGTGACGGCATCGTAGTGATTTTAGCTGTACCTGTCAGAGGTTGTCGCTGACCCAGTGATGGACCGACGGGAACCTGACTGTCGTCATGACGGCGCGTAGTAAACTGCACCTAACGACATTGACGATAGGACGTGTTGTCAATAGAGGAAGCGAATGAGCGAACAGGATCGCTTGTTTACAAATCGAGCAAAACCGCAGGCTGGTTCTTTTGTATCGACATGCTCCCACGCGGAGGAGGAGGAGGCGGTTTCGTGCGCATGCACATATGTATAAGTCGATCGACTATTCCATCGGTCCATCGATGGATGCGAAATCATCCGCTCCTTATTCCTATCATTTGAGGTCTGCGGGTGCATGTGCGAAGTAGAACTGGCTGTGTGGTCTTCGCGTCGTTGACTGCATGAGCTTGTAGCTCTGTTGTTTTTTGCTTCTACTTGCTGTCACGATGTGCATACCATACGGCATGCAATGGTTTGCATGTGGGTGTATTAGTTCAAGATTAGTTGCAAACGTCGCGTGCAAGGCTAGAGCTCAATGCCATCCGAGCAAGTAGGGTGGCTGCTGTCGACACGCGCTTTATGCTCGTAAGCGCTACGCGGGCTTCAGCGAACGATGCATTACTATCAGTGGACATCCTCAATAGTCATGCAACCCGTGATGGTCGGGTGTTTTTGGCGGGCCTTGTCGTACGATAAAGTTTGAGCCGCGCAGTGCGACTGCTTCTGTAATCACTCGTGCTCGTGTGCTGTTTCGCCAGCGCTAGTCCATCGAACTTGTCTCGAGAGAAGTCGGGTCGAATGCGCATCTCTCAATACACTTACTGTATCTATTTTTCTCGGAAGATCCGATCCAACGGTGACAGGCGGCACTTGTTGCAAACCGACATGGCTTCGAGAGAAACATCGCGCACCTCACGAAGGTGGCAGGAGCCACTTGTTGCAAATACACAAGGATGTGAAAAGCGTCGCATACATTAGCGAGTTTGAGCTAGACGCCGGTGTGATACCCCATGGACGCTCGTATCGATCAACGCTAATCATGTGATCGACACATTTACATAAAGGCACGATAATCGGGCCACAGCACTCATGAAGAACATCGCCGAGTACGCAATTCTTGTGCAAGAGGAAATACAAAAACTCGAGCGCGTTGGAGCCAAGGCAAAGACAACTTGACTAAAGTTATTGTTGAGGACGCCAATTTCACCGAAGACGCACGACTGATGTGATCGAGATGTGCACCTCGAAGCGCAGCAACAGGGCCCTCATTAGCATGTGCACAGCAGTCGCGGTCTTTCTCCATACCGACATCAACCTCTAGCCGGAGACCCCACTAGCCGAGCACTCTGATTTGGGGGACTCCGTGATATCCGCAACAAGCCGCGCCATCTCGAGTCAATACCTCGCGCAGCGCAGACCGGCTGTATGAGGCCTAGAACTTGCCAAGATCAACATCGTAGATATCTGCACGATATGTGACGTTCGACAGGACACAGCGGGTCGCTCGCGTACCTGAATATACCTCATCCTTCTCTCTCGCATTGAGCTCAACAGCACGTGTTTCAACCACCGTCGGTACCTAGCATGGGTCTATTCGACGACGATTGCCTTGACCACTCTCAAGGGTGGATGAATGTTACATGCGTTGCGAAAACGAAGATAAGTCCCGGAGAGATGTGTAAGCAACCAGGTGGTCCCATTGAGCGGTGCGTATCAAGCAGAGAGCAGACATTACGTAAGATGTTGAGCTTTTCCGCAGTACTGAACCTATCTGCGACGGGACCACGTTTTCCGATTGATCCAGCGTTTTCTTTTCTCCACTGTCTATGAACCTCATCCAGATCTCGTCTTTCATCGACTGCAGCTGAATGCTCTCATCCTTTTGGGTGTGACCACCGATACATGCAACATCGCCACGGAAGTCTGGAGACGCAGCTCTTTAGGCTTCGCTTAGCTTCGAGGTCCTGCCCTAGCTGCAACTCATCCTCTGCCTCTGCAATCTCTTCAATCCATCGTTATTCCTCTCCATCGCCATTGCGTTGGAAATGATAGGAGGCATTGCAAATCGCTCCAGTCTGTGTGGCTGGAGCGATTTGCAAAGTTCATGGCTGAGACCTTGTTCCAGACAGCTACCGATCAACGTATGACAGTATATTCGACGGCTTCGTAGATGTGCCGACCTCCTACTCGCCGCCACGAACGATCGCAATTCGACAGATGCTTGCCGCCATTCTGTAGGCTTCAATGTCGAGATGGTAGCGACGCTTGTCGCCATTCTGTAGGCTTCAATGTCGAGATGGTAGCGACGCTTGTCGGGCAATCTTGGCCTTCGTAAATAGCGAAAGGGGCGGAGCCCTGATATCGACAAGCATGAGGTCATCCGTGCAATGCCATAACGTATCGTCGTAAGGGAGGAAAGAGATCCATACGTACGGCTTTCAGAAGAATCAAGCAACGCAAAATCGAGCAGAAACTGGGGCCAACACCTTCAACGTCAGAATCAGCGCGTGCGTTCAGGCCGCAAAAAGGGCACTTTCGTCCAAGTCCCTGGACTTGATCGGTAAGTTTCGTCGCTCCTGGGCTTGGAGGACAAGTGCTTTATCAGCAGCAGTCATAAGACATGCGTTGACATTGAAGTCAGTTTCCCGTCTTGTTCTGACTACGTTTGGCTTCCATGAGAGATGACGTTTTGATTGTTGGTAGACCGCGTTGCCTCGTCAGATCAAGCAAATGGATGCATTGTCGAAATGTAAACTACGCGGCACGCCGAGGAGAAGGTATAGTTTTCCGCGAGGTCAGTGCAATTTATGGCCACCGTACCCGCAATAAATCAGGCCGAGCACTCTGCCGGCTGTTTGATGCCGACTTGGATACTGACCCGTCCACAGACACGACTGGCCACTAATTGCTCGGCCCGTAGCTGACACTGCCCGCACCACGAGCCTGATGCAATCTGGTCCACCCCACTTCGCCTCGACAAAGCCTGTGCGTCTAGTCGATGGGTGTGTTTGTATCCAATGCACAACGACCAGCACCCACGCAGCTGACCCGCACGTGTGTATCATCACCATCTCAAAGCAGCAAACGATCTGTCTGTATACTCTCGACCTCGACCACCGCCACCTTCGGGTTGGGCCTGTGCGCCCACGTCGACCTCAGCCACCACCCACTTGTGCGTTAGACCTGTGCGCCGTTGTTGACCTCACTTTGCAATCTGCTCGACTCGTGCAACAACTCAAAGGACATTCTCTCTCTGTCTCTCCTCTCTCTCTCTCTTTCTCTCTTTCTCTGTCTCACTCACTCGCGTGCCGACTGTAAACGCCATCCGCAGGAATGACCAAAGTCTATTTCCTTCTCGCGCTCGCGCTCCTCCTGTCTGCTGTCAGTGGCGTGCCTTCGTCTCCGTCCGATGGACAGCTGGCCAAGCTGACGACGCCAACCGACGACCCAGTCGCCCAGTTGCAACAGGACGGCAAACGAAGGCTGCGAGCGACCGGCAATCCATTTGCGAAAGCAGGAACCAAAGTGGCAGACGCTGGGGCGGCGGTTTCAAAGATGGTGGAGGCCGGTGCAAAGAGAGTCGCGGACGAGACCAAAAAACTGGGTCGACGTGCTCGCCGCAGCGATTTCGGTAAGGTAATGGTGGGGAAACAACCGTTCCACAAAATGATCAAGGGACGGTTCAAGGACATGGGGCTGGCGATCAAGAAATGGCTCCGATATTTGTACAAAAAACTCACCTTTCAGAAGACGAGGTAGCGGTCGCTGAGAGAGTGGTGATGCCGAAGGAGAGGAGCATTCGGGCAGTGTGTCCGGCGCAACGTCACCACGCGTTCATGATCCTGCGGTCCTAAATATCGAACGTCGGAGGCCGGGCATCTGTTTCGAAGAGTGATGAGCTGTCGAGTTCGACAAGTTTGCAAGCGTTGGACGCCGCCTTTGTTCTGTCTTGATCGGACCTGTTGGCTGGAGATGCCGTCGTGCGACGTGCGGCGCGTTGGACTCGTGATTGTACAGATGTGTCACCTTTGAGACGGAAGGTAATGGTACTGACACGGGTTTAACTTCAGTAATAAACAGAGTCTTTGTCGGGGTAGATTTGTCCTTACGAAACCTCAACGCTACTTTTGATGTGACCTGGTGATCAGATAAAAATGAGTCCCGCGCGCGAATCATCGAAACAATGTATGGGAAAGCAAGTACAGGTTCTTTGCTTGCGAGCAATGAGGACGCGTGTCATGTACTTTTATACAGTCCTTTGCATAAGGAAGCAGTGTGATTACATAATTATTTATGTGGGCTGTGGGCCACGAGTTTCGCGGCGTAGACTACATACTTATCTCATTTCCATAATTTTGTCTCATGGCACATCGACCGCTGATAAGTTGAAGAGGGCAGGCAACTTAGAGAGGCAGAGGTCACAGACGTATGTATCATGAAGTAGAGCATGAGTAAGTAGAACCATTTTCTGGATCAATTCCAGCTAGAATAAGGTCAACTGGAGGCTTCAAATCGATGTACTCGGCCGCTCGCAGCATGGCAGTAGTTGATCGCGACGAGGCCTTTCCTCTTAACGTAATCTATAATTGAAGAATACTCGCTCACCGGTAACATCGCGCTTTAACTTTGTGCTTGAGGCAATGTATGCCACGGCAGGTTTCTTTCAATACCGCTAGCTATTACACTAAGCTGCTCGCTAGCGAGCTTGCTGGCTGTATTGAGGAAGTCAGTCGCGCTGTATAAAAGGAATCTATCGATAAAATGATTCTGTAATTTCTTGTTGATCCTGTGCAAACAGTCGCGCGAGTCTGATTCACTTTCGTCACTCCTGTCCAGTGTTCCTCGCCGCTCCAGTCACTAAAAGCTGGTCGATCAATATTCTGATACCGTTGTGCATCCTGCCGTGTGCATGCTCATCTTTGTTGTATAAGGCTTGACCTATAATGATCGACTTAAACACCCATAAGCAGACCTTTGCGACTAAAGACCACTCGAGCGGTCGACAGTATTGCAACGGTTGTACAAACACGGCAGTCAGGCTGCTCCAGAGACGTTGTGGCAGATGACTTCATGAAACACAGAAAGCTAAGAGCTCGAAGCCGAAGCAATACAGGCTGAGTAGCAAACTGTTTGAATGTTTTCGCAACGAGAAGTCCTATAATTGTGACAGCATGCTACTCCTTGTTTCAGAGCTCCCGTGTTTGACCAGAGCAACAAAGAGAAACAGGCAAACTACGGCGGGGTGCAGAAACGCGCTTTCGCGAGCTTCCACCATATCTTATTGCGATACTACCATAGCATGTAAGTGACAACGCTGCTCGTCCGTGTGCTCACTAACGACCCACCGAATCTTTAAGCGGATACACGTCGAGAGGAAATGATGTTTAGGGCGTGCTGAAGCTGATGTTCAAGTTCTTGAGCACACGGTTGTCGGCGCAAACGACATCGAAGTACCGAACATGGAAAAGCGCCTTGAATTAGAGTACGTTCAGATCATCATGCATTCTGCTGGTTACGTCACGATTGTTACATCGCAGCCGTCCTTGTCTAAGATGGACAACGCTATCGCGAGGCTCGAGTGAGTAGGTAAACGGCTGCGGATCAAGGATCCACTCACAGGTGTTGCTTTTGCGTCACAAGCATACTTATGTTTGCATGAAACACGTGACACAACGGAGTTGACACTATTGTGCAGTGCCTTACGTCGTGGCTGACTGACGTATACAATCATTGATGAATGTGGTCGTGAGTGCGATGACAACGGTTGAGACGGGTTATTGTCTAAGATAGTGAAGAAGCTAGAGAATCGATAACGAATAGAATGACTGTCGCTCGGGGGTCATATGCGTGCGCCGCAAGTAAAGCGTGCGCAACATAAATGTGCAAAGCTGTCAAGGACGTAATTGTCCAAGCTTTCTCAAGCTTGGAGAACTACTTCCATGACAGTATTGCATATTCGTCAATCCATTTGCTTTGCTCAGGAAGACCGTAACATGGCGATGCAACAAACTGAATGACACGAACGTAATGGATAGAGAGTGGTTTGAAACGTGGGCGTCAACCTATTGATTACCTGGCTATCCAAAAGATGATTAATCTCCATTAAAGCCGACCCGCAAACTTCAACACGACTGAACTTTGTGATTTTGGCGCCATTAAAGCGGTAACGATGAAACAGGTTCGTCGACCATGTAAGAAGTTGCGGGGAATGTCTGTATCGCCAAGTGCACAAGTGTACACCGTCGGGTATTGGTGGGCATCAAATCGGTCTTGATACCCTACCAAGACGGGAATATTGTACCTTAGAAGTGTGACTTAGCATGACTTCGACAAAAGGAGCTTGGAAGCAGTTGACTCACCGTGACACGTCTTTCTTAAATACCACACCAGATCACGATTTTGTCGCTCACTATCAAGAGAATAATCTTGTCCATGTGGTAGAATCGGAATAACTGTACTGCTCTAGTTATTGTTACATGCAGCCCATACGTCGTCTAGCTGCTATTACTCCAGCATACTTCACTTTTGACAGGGCTTGCCTGCAACATGACGGCTTTACAGCATTCTTCAAATTACATTGCCTTTAGTTGCCCAGAAATCATAAGGCGTGGCATCGGTCCTTTATGGACCTCCCAATGTCAAGAAAGAGCTGGTGGTGGGTGTGAAATTGTGAATGATAGACTCGTTGAGATGGCTAGAAAAAAGGCTTAGCAACCCAGGAGGTTGGCCAAGTGTAAAATGAAGTTATTGTGGATCGCACTGACATCCTCGCGATGTGCGACGGTGACTGCTAGTGCTCAATATGTGTTTGCTTGTCTTTGCTAAAGAATTACAGTGTGATGAACATCGTGTCTCGTCTTCACTGAATTTGGCTTGCAGGTGCTTCCTACATTCAACTGTCCCGATACTTGTTTGATCCCCACCGGCTCACGCACACACTCACACGGACTCTTTGCAGCTGCCTATGCAATATTGTCGCGTTCAACTTTCGGATACAACTCTCTCCGCAGATTGACGAAGGGCAGATGTCACCTCCGTACTTAAACGTGTAAACGGTGGTGCTCCGCACGGTCATTGACAGGCAAAAAGTGGCCTTATTGCCACTTCCTCTGTATAGCACAGCATACCACGTTCTCTGCTTGTGTTCTCGTAACGTGTCTACGACGACAGCGGTGCAATAGCCGTCGGACACTAGGCGGCAGACATGCGATTCAGCTCATATCACATCGATTGCGGTGTTGTTATTATGATTGACGTGCAGCTATGCAAGGCAAAGCACCAGTCTTCGAGAAGCAAAGAACGGCGCACCCATGATCCAACAGCTGTCAGTGACCATCGTCATTGACACGGTCGAGAGGTCGGAACCTGCGACCCAAAAGATCTACATTGCCGGAAAAAACGATGTGAATGTCGTCATGTCTTCTTGGTGAGAAGGACATGTAACCTCGAACTAAAGTCACACTAAAACACGACCGCGCATATTACCAATCCACTTCTCGAGGGGAGCAGGTGTAAGCGCAATAGATGACATGGCCATTTCAATGCTCTTGTTCGAGTTGGCCCTGTCGGAATGGACACGCATATAAAACGAATGATTTGTACATATGGTCTTCAATGACACGTGCACATATATTAGATATGGACGGAAAAGCAGCGATGGCCGTCCATTCTTATCGTACTTTGATCACAGCTAGGCGTTCGTCAACGCCTTCAGCACCTTTATGGTATATTGCGAGCCTCTGAAACAGGACGATGAAACGGGGAGCTTAGATTGCGAACATTTATGTATCTGCGGACTCTGAAGCGACTGTTTTGCGCCGCTCGACGATCTCAAGCAACCCGTTTGTTCCAGGATCGAGTGCTGCAGTAAATTGGACGCCAGCATAACCAACACTCCAATTCTACTGCTTGTGCTGCAGCTGTTAGGGCAGCGTCGGCCATCATCTTTACTTTCTTCCTGTCGGTGAGTCGCGAGGCAATGCGGATTCAAGAGCTCTACTTTTGTCACTGGGCGCATCAGCTCGATCGATCTACATGCAAGCTGAGGTTGCTAGGATTTTGGAATGTAATGACTACATCGTTGAGTAGCAAGAACTTTATCTCACGGTATGCGGCTCACCCAGTGACTACGCATGACACTACTGCGCGTCGACCAACGATTGCAAGCTAGTCACGAACTTAGTGTGGCTTTGTCAACCGCATTCGCATGCACACTTGGTACCCCTTTATTGTGACGCACTCGACTGTAGATGGGTAAGAGGGTACGTCACTACTGAGAATGTGATGAGGGGGCAGATACAGCACCGTGTGATACAGTGGACGACCGTCAAAGACAGCATACAATACGAAAGCCGTCAAGGAGCCACATTGTACGATTGATCGAGCTGAACCCGGCGTTTAGCAGTGTCCTTATGAACTGCGTATTAGATGCGCAAGGCAGACGTTCGGTCATCAGGACGGCGCCAGTGACGCCACTACACGTAACACCATTAAAACTACGACAAAGGGTAAGAAGAAAGTCATTGACTGCTTTCTCGAGTGCATAGTAAAAGTGGCCCTAGTACGCATCCTTCGCCGGCACTCATTTTGCAGTCATCGTTCGATGTAACTAAGATGCGTAGCACCATGTTCTCTCTCACTTGAAGCTGATGTTGCCGTCAGCGCCCTTGACAATGTCCTCCTGGTCGGAATCAGAACTCTCCTGGTCAGAATCGGATTCGTCCTCTACGTCGACGACAGCAGCCGTCACCACTTTATCTTCGACTGACACGCCGTTGAACGACATGATGTCCTGCTTGGCGTTCATCTTGGGCTCGCTCTTGTCGTCCGAGAGGGTCAGAAGCCCGAAGTGGAACTCGTGCCACGGCGGAAACTCCGTGTCCACTTCGTGGGTCTTCGTGAGAGCCAAGTCCTTGTCGCCTTCGCTCATGTAGAACTTGACCACGGAGCCCTTGCCCGCGGCAGCAGCACTGATGGCAAAGCCAAAGTTGTACCACGTGCCCGGCACGAAGTTAGTCTCCCACTTGGGGTCCCACGTACCGTTGTTGAGGTAGATGAGCTTCGCGGGGCTCTTGCTGGCGTCCACGCGGATCTCAAAGATGTGCGACTCGGTGAAGATCGCCTGCCACGCATACGGGTTCAAGAACGCCTCTTCTTTCATCATACTCGTCCGGAAGAACGTCGTGCCCTGAGTATTGGAACTGATGTTCTGCACGAGTTCCGAGCGACGGAAGTCCTTCTGCTTCTTGAAAATGGCCTTAGCGTCCACGGCGACGTTGATGACGCCCGTGTCGCCATTGTACGCGGGCGAGCGGCCCTTCTGGTCGATCGTGACGTAGTCCGACGGCTTCCCGTCCTCCCTATTGTTGCGCATGGTGAGAATGTGGGTCATGTACTTGTCCTCGAGCGTGTCCACCGTCAGGTCAAAGCCGCGGCCGTCCCATGGGAGCGGCTGCGCGACAGCTTCAGCGGCAGTAGGAGCTGCGACGTAACTCGATGCGAGCGTCACCAAGCAGAAAACCCTCGAGGAGAAGACCATGGAGCTCGTTGGGGTTCGTGGTGGTGTCTGGAGAGATGGAGTGCGTGGCACTGAGCGAATTGGACAATGACCAAGATCGAGTGCTCGAGTCTGGAGCCTGGAGAGCTCCATCCAGCGGTGTTGGCATTAAAACGGACAGGTGGGTTGGGAACCTTCCACGGGATCAGCTGGCAGACACTTGTCGGTTCTTTCACCCCTCTGCATGGCCTATTCAAGTGAAGGGACCCTGAGACAAATCGGTTGCTCGTTTGTACGATGCGATGCTACGACGCGAGTCTCCCACGTGCGGAATCGACTGCATACCTGCATCGCCCGTCGATACAAACACGAGGTGAGAGGGTCTCATATAGCTCATGCACGATTGTGCGTGTCGATTTACACACCAGGTGTTGGTGTCTCATAAAGCGCGTGAGTTGCACGACGATGAACGACAGTCTCATGTGAACGCAGTGGGATGATCCTTTATTCCGAGGAGCTGTTGTGGATTTGCAGTCGAACATGCGGTCCACGGTACCATCCAATGTCGTGCCCTCGCAAGCAGTGTCCTTCAAAACCGCCGGTACGAGCGCCACAGCAATGTATTCAAACGAGCTTTACCTGTATTAGTACCAACGCCAACAAGATATGTATACACTTTACTTGTCGTGAACGCATTACCCGAACCTCCTAAACTCGAGTTGTACAAAACAAAAGTGCGCCACACACACGAAGCCATTATTCAGGCGAAGGGGCTTTGGTAACATTAACGAATTGCAAGAATATACAACAGTAATATGGCTCTTGCAAAGACTGCATAAGCGTACACTGCTATCTCCCAAAATTACATGATTACGAGGCTATCGATGAAAAGTTGGTGCCGATCAAGGACTAGCGTGAGATTCGGTACGGTTGTGTCGGGCATACCGATCGTTATGATGACGTAAGGTAAGTTTATTTATAAAAAAACATCGTTCTAAGATTCACAAAGTCTCTAAAATTTGGGCTACTATCATTCCTCGGATAGCTCATAGGCTTCGTGTGGACAATTTCAATGCGATAGCCGAGTTATGAGTTACGTGTATTTATGGGGTTTTGTGTAATAATTATTTTTGAATAGCGGATTCCCTCCTTTTAAATCACGATAAAACATGTCGCACACACGCCTTACCAATGCACAAAGGCTTGAGATGTGCCAGCTCAAGACCAAGAATCTGAAAATGAGCCAGAGCGTCCTGGCAAATTCGGCTTCCAGCAAGTTCAATGCTCACCTCATCCAGTCTGCCATATCTCTTCTACTCAAGAAGCGCACAGATCTGGAATCTATGATAGATACCGAACTTTCCGCCAAATGCCCTCGTGTAACGGTGTCGCCCGTTACATGACATTATCATTCAGAAGAAAATGACTATAAAGAATATTACGTTGAATATTCTTCTTTCAATATATCTAAGAATATTGATATTGTTGGGATGACCGAAGGGTCTACTCATTGGTTGATATTGAGATAATTTTTATACCATCAATCGCTGCTAGACGCGCGCAATGGATGGTGAGTAGACGTCATCATACGGTTAGTTATATCAATATAATCACGCCAAAACGAACAAGAGAAGCAAGAGTTATAGGACTTAATTGTATCAAGTAACAGTTTTACTTTTACTTCGACTAGTCTTCACTTTGGGTGTTTTTGCCTTCCTCTGTGTAGTTCTGCGCCTAGCTAGGCACTAACCTTCACTGTCGTCGGTAGAATTCAACTCCGTACTGGTTGACCAGTACGTAGTCGTCGGTGCTCCGTTACACCTCGTAATACTTTGTAGTCTGTCCAAGGATTACACTCGCATCGCCCAACATGAACATGTTGGACGAAGTCGGAGGCCACATATTTCGCGGAATTCATGAAAGCTCTTCTCATTTGATCGATGTCAAAAAGGGTGCGATCGAACGAAAGAGTTCGACGGTTGGCGAAGAAGCTTTTTGGGCCATGCTATCCACAAGGAATAGATACCAGCAGTTTCTGTCATCAGCAACTTCTTGCAACGAGAACTTGATAAGTCGTGAGCGCAGGTGACCTTGTTGCAAGAATAAGATCGCCAGTGGAATTAAACACTGAGACAGCAACAGTCTCAGTCCGAAGAGTAAACACGTGAGCTTCGACGGGATTCTTTAGAACTAGAGATATGAAGTATCACGGAGTCGAGGACGACTCACTGTTTAAATGGTTCGTCGAAGTCGACAGTGCCATCGAGGCCCGTCGCATCGACGATGAACAAATACAAAGCGTATTTGATCAGTCGTACTTGGCAGGGGACGCTAGAAATTGGGCCACGAATCTCAAGATACATGACCCAAACGGCTTTGGGTCGTTAAACGTCTTCAAGGTTTTGCTCAGCGAGACGTTTGATCCACCCAGGGCTGAGTTTAGGACCCTATCTGAAATCCTCAAGATCAAGCAGGGTAAGCGTAAGGTTCACGTTTACGCCCAACATGTGCGCTACCTAGCAAGTTGCATGGTAGTGAACCCTGTGAGTGAATTCGTGAAGATCACAGTATTCATTCTAGGACTTTCAGAAGTTCCTATCAGGGACGACCTGTTTTTCGGGGAGCTTTAGACGCTCTCCGAAGCGATCTAAGCTGCGGATCAGGAAGACTTATGTGTGATACAGGATCACACTACTCTTACCCCCTATCGTCCACAAAGACGATCAGCGGTCTGATGCCCATAATTTATGGACATCTGTCATGTTGAGAGCGAGAAACCTCGCCCTGCGAATAATAAGCGATTGGTGAGATGCTATCGCTGTCACAATCTGGGACACTATGCATACGAATGCAGTATCCCCCGCTCAGTACTCCGCGTTGCTGAAGGCAGTAACCGCCCACTAGTCAGAAGAACTAGAGGACGAGGGTCCGATGCTGTTACAAAGCCACATCAGCGAGGCGGACCATCAAAAAAGGGTCGGGGTCAGTAGGGGCGGAGCGCCCTAATGATCCAGCACCATCAAGAAAATTTGCAAATCTCTTTACAGAGGTTACTCCAGATACAAGTCTCTGCGTGTCGATGCACCTGATGATGGGGGTTTCCTTATCACCTTGACGTTGGGCGTGACCAAAACTTGTCACTTCACGCCATCGTTCACTATGGGGCAGCGAATAATCTTGACTGTCGCCAGTCACTAGAGGTTGAAAGCTACAACTTCATGGAGCTGTAGATCCCTCCAACGATGACGACGGTGCGTCATGCGACATGCCCATCAATTAATGTGAAGAAACGTGTAGTCGGTATCCAATACACGTGAGAAGACGAACATTACGATTACGAATTTATTGCACAGGATTTGGATGGCAAGTTTGACGTCATCCCAGGACTACCTTGGCTGAGGAGATACGAGCCAGGGGTGAGCTAGCAGCATCGATCCGTGAAGATGTCTGCCGCTTGTTCATCAGATAGCCATCTGAAACGCGTCTTGGAACGCCCATATTCACGTGGGTGTACTACGAGCGAGTGCGATGGCCTCACTCGTGGTACAGTCTTAACAAGACTGTTCAAGAACACAATGTAGATGATCATTACGTTGTGGAGAAAGCTCTCCTGGACCCTGTGGATGTGACTTCCCAGAAAGTAATCGATACAGTGAATGTCTTCGTTAATGAAGTATCAAGCGTAGGCGCTTACACGCTTGATCTGATTGTGCCCTTGAAGTTAACTTCAGAGATAACTCGATTGCAAACGCTTGAACCCAAAAGTTTCTTGTGTGATCGACGCAGTGGCAAAGTTAAGAAGATCTTTGTACCAGTCGCGGAGGACGAGTACGTCACAGATATTCGATCGGCAATGGTGTTACTAAGACTAACCGGATTCTCAGCAGCTCTTCGATGGACGAAAGCGTCATCGATGAGAAGACTCGGATTGAGCGATACACGACTCAATCCTACGAGTCACTTCAGGCAAATCCTTTGTATAAGGATTTGATCGAATTCAAGGATGCATTCCCTGAATCCGTGCCATGCGGGTTGCCTAAGGACAGAGGCACTCGACACGAGATCGAGCTCAAGCCGGGCTCGTAGTACTGTGTCAGCGAGGCAGTGGCCACTGCCTCTTGAACAGGTGATAGCGATCGACAAGTTCTTTACTGATCGCTTAGCAGCGGGCCATGCGAGGGAATCAACTTCTCCTCACAGCTCTCCAACCTTCTGTGTGCGAAAAGCCACAGGAGGGTGGCGTATAGTGCACGCATTCAACAAATTGAATGCGGCAACGGTATCGGCGTCTGAGCCGGTACCGAGGAAGGACGTAATCATATATGGTATGTCAAACAGTACCATCTTCTAGTACACAAATCTGATGGACGGATTCTACCAGATCCTCATGCGTGAACGTAACATACCGTACCCAGCTGTGAGCACCATCGGCGGTATGCTGGGGGAGAGAAATGTGATTTTATAAAAGCTGAGTAATGCCCCTGAAACGTTCAACAGATTTGTCACGAATCTGTTGATATCGGTGCAATATTGCGCATCGAGTTACTTCGACGATGTGTTCGTCTATAACCGGATAATGTACGGAAAGACGGACGTGGAAGTTCCTAAAACTCACGTTCGTCATGTTCTTCAACTTATGCGCAATCATAAGTTGTACCCTAATCTCAAGAAGTGTAATTTTGCGGCTAGAGAAATACCACTTCTTGGTTGCATCGTGGGTAAATACGGCGTACGCCCCGATCCCAAATAAATTAAGGCGAATATCGACTGGCTTGTGCCAGACGACGTCAAGGAACTTCGTAAGTTTCTTGGCCTAGCGGCATACTTGCACAAGTACTTGTGCAACTATGACGAGATGAATATCCATCTTTCTTGCATGCTCAAGAAAAATGTGAAGTGGCATGAAACGCTGGCAGCATTCATTTATAGGCATCTATTAGAGCTTAATGCAATCACCCATCTTAACGATTGCAGATCTGGACAGACAATTGCATGTGGTTTGTGACGCCAGCGATTTCGCAATTGACTGTTCGTTAATGCGATTCGGCACAGATGGCGCAGAGCGCGTTATCCTAGATCAATCGCGTCAGCTAAAATCAGACAAATTTTAATTACGTAATGTATGACAAGGGACGTTTTTCATGAAGTACGCACTGGCTAAGTTTCGTGTCTATCTCGTGGGAGATAACCGTTCATCGTGTATACGGACCACGCGTCACTAGGCACGGCCGTAAACACTTCACATTTCTCGCAACGAATGGCGAGGTGGTTGGCTTTCTATGTGGACTACAACTTCTCCGTGGAGTATAAACCAAGACGACTGAACGTCTTCGCTGATGCGCTATCACGTCGGGCCGAATTCGAGCCGACTACACACGTCAACATCGAGGCCTTGCTTACTATTGCAACGCTGTCAGTCATCTTGCCGTCGTCGCATTTACTCAACAACTTGTGGACGGCGTACGCAGGAGATGAAAATCTCCTCCGTATAATGAGTCATCTTTCGAATCCATCCAGAGAATCCTTGTCGGATTTGACGGATCTATACCGTTCCTCTTGAAATCTGTATACAACTCGCAATGGTCTGCTGTATTACACAGCAGTTGCCGACGATTTACATCGTGTCGCCGTACCCGATTATGCGGATATTATCTTGCGCATCATATTCGAACGTTGCGATGCGCCGGTAGGCGGGCATCGTGGTAGGGAAAAGACTTGCCGTATGGTAAGTCATGACAACTACTGGTCCCACTAATATGTGTTTGTAATCAAGTACATACGTTCTTGCGAGGCCTGTAAATGGGTAAATACTAGACCTTCATCCGGGATCCCATTGCAACCTCTTTTGGTATCGGCAGAGTGTTTGGAGTCCGTTTACATAGACTATTTCTCCAGTTTTCCTTAATACGCTTATAAGAATAACGGTAATATTGTGTTTGTTGACCGTTTCAGCAAGATGGTGCATCTTGATGCATTACATGAGTCGACCACTGCACACAGCTGTGCGCGTGTCGTTATCGACATAGTATTTTGACTCTACGGGTTACCCCGTGTACTCTTGTTCGACCGTAACTATCGGTTTACGGCGGAGTTTTGGCAATTCATATTCCACGATTTGGGAACACGGCTAAATAGGTCGATCTCTGACCATCCCGATTCAGATCGTCGGACAGAACGTGCATATCTATGTCTTCGAAGAATAACTTTGAAAATACGTCCACGTCTTTTCGAGGTGGAGTGCGTTCTTGCCCATGGTCGAATTTGCCATCAACAACTCCGTGCATGCGTCTACGACGCATACACCGTTATTCTTGAATGTATCACGCCATTCGCGTATTCCCGCCTTCATATAGAGTGACCCTGGGTTGAGGAGGGGGGTGACTCGCTCGAGCAAAAGCCGTTTTGGCTCTTGCTCTTCACGTATCATTGCACATGCCGATACCTTTGATGTTGATAATGTCGACATAGACGACGTCAAACTCACTAGTAGAGATGACGATGCTGATACATCAGACACTGATGACAATGATGAAATATAAAGCATTTTCAACAGTTATACCAGCGAAAAGGTGAAAAGTCTCGCTAAAGAAAAGAACGAATCTACAAACAGTGCGCGCAAAGCGCTTTTAAATGCACAACAAAGACTCAGCAGGGAACTTTCTGATGAAATGAGAGGCGGTAATATGTTTTGTTGAGGAATCAATCCAAAATGCGGTGGACTGCCATAAACAGAACGCAGACAAGAATTGAAGAGCGAATGTTCTTATAACTAATGTTAACGACCCAGTGGTACTGTCTATGGTAAACCTACCTGGACATGAAATCACTATTGTCGTCAGAAGTAAACTATCGCAGAAATACATTAGTATCTTTTGTGTATTGCATCGCAAGGGCAATACAAACACACAATTAAGTTGCCTCGCAGGATGCGCACGCATCCTACATTTATGTTGGTCGTCTCCGCCCGTACTGTCAGTACATGGCCTCTTTGAAGAACGGAGACCGCCAGCACGCTTATGGAAACCCTTCATATTCTTGTAACCACGATCAAATTATCATGTTGGTCCCTCAACAAGGCCCTCGCGCGACGAGCTGCCTCTAGCTCGTCGGGCAAGTGACGAATCTCGCGCTCGTTCTCAAGCTGAGCGAATGCGAATTTCGATCGTTCTTACTCCCAATCGATACGGAGATCTTTTAAGGTAACCAGCAAGTTGTGTCGACAATTGTACTCGTGCTCCGCGTCCTTCCTAAACTCGGTCAGGAACTTCGTGGCGAACAAATATCTCCTGAAGGCCCGGAGGCGGAACTGGTCATTCTATCACCATCGAAGCCGCTGGTGGATTTTACGGTGGTCGACGCTATTAAGTAGGGCGTATACTGGGCCATTGTGTGAAGAACGGAAAGCGGACAAGTTCCTTTTACCCTGGCGGGGTATCTATCATCGTATAACACCTGGATTCACGACCGCAGCTGATGGATAATGTTGAGGGTCTCGTCCGCCATTACCACGAGCCCATGCGATTTATTCAAGGGACAATCGCTAAATACGCGATTTTGGTGCTTGTAGACGGATTGCAAATTTGCAGTGCGTTCCACGTCTTAGCCGAGATGTGTGCTATTCACCAGGGCGAACTAAGGAAAAAAGTTCCCTATGTGCACGTTGCTAGTTGTGAACACAACTCGCACAAGGGTCACCCCATGTGTGGCGAGGAATGCCTGACTTACGCGACAAACGATTCAGCCGGTATCTTGCACCGATAGCCGATTGCTTTTCACATTTCTATAGCGTAGTAATTTAAGTTTTTGAAGTCATCCTTTTCGGCCAATATTACAGACGTTTCGGATGAACGCGTTTCACGCTACCAAAAGTGAGACAATATGACGCTTTTTAGGACCATTGTTCCATCGATGATTAAGGAAAGCATCGAGATAGAAGTCTTTTTCAGCGCGCAAGTTCTTTGCGCTGGAGCTTAAATTACGAAGGTCAATTGCACTAAAATAAAGAGCTCCATGGTGATGGCTTGTCTCTTATGACAAGCTATTGATGAGCTGATCGGGCAAACCCCACGACTTCAGCTTATCAAGCTTCAACGTGATACCTTCGTCGGTACGACGGTCTTTAGTATGACGACGGCTCGCGCCATCGTCAATGCGCTCGTGCGAAGGATCACGAGTTGACCGAGGTGATTTGTAATCAAACATGTAATGGGGCAACCCATTATATTAAGTAGTCATAGTTTTATTACATAATTACATACATTAAGTGTAGGCAGTATCCGGATAGCGGATACTGCGCGTCTATTTATTATTGGTTTATTATTGGGGTGCCAGACCCAATAATTAGCCAATAATAATTAGTTCTGTATTTGAGTGGTTCCCATGAGCTAGGGAACATATTCGCACTTACTGCGAATTATAAAACACAAAAATACAAACAGAGTTAAATATACCTTATAAATCACAGCGCTTCCTCAGCTTAATTATTAGTGTAAGACGGTAACGGGCTCTCTCCCCGTTACACCTGGTAGCACTTGCTGGTCCTTCCCATGACCAAGTTCGAGATGGATATGAGTGAATCTTCGATGGCTCCAGCAGTTTCGCTGGAGCATGCAGATTTCCCCCATTTCACTACGGTAGAATGGCAGGCATTACACCGCCTCGCGGCGGTGTCTGGTGAAATCTTCGTGACGTCGCTGCTGAGCACAGCGACGCCCGAACAACACCGTGCCCCCATTTAAGACTACATGGTGCGCGAGCTCGCCGAAGCAATCCGGCGAGTACATACTCTCTCGCGCCCCTCCCATTACGATGCAATTAAAATGGAGACGTCGACATACTCTGGTGATGGTCCAGATCGTCTCCCCCTCAATCGCTAGTTTAGGGAGATTAGTATCGCCATAGCGTCAAGGTTGATTGACGCTCCGACGGCCAAGGGTAATTTCCTATTGTCTCGGCTTGTTGGTAAAGCCAAAGAATGGGCTCTTGGGAAGCTCGTTGTAAACGAGTTGGCATTCCCCACGCTGGACGATATTCAGCGCGACTTACGACTGGCGTTCGAGCCCCCTCAAGATGAGTCACGCTTGCGCGCAGATTTCTTTTCACTTCGACAGGGCAAGCTGTCGATGCGTGATTACGTACAGAAGACGCGACATCTTGCTTCGTGTATCATCACGCAGCCGATCGACATGGCTTCGCAAGTTCATGTCTTTGTCTTTGGTATGCAAGAGGGCATGACTAGCTATTGCCTCACACGTGCTGAACCTAAGACTCTTGAGGAGGCATTTGCCCTCGCGCTTCGTGAAGATTACACGGTCACATCGTCATATTTGCAGGCAGCTTCGCAACGCCCGCGTACGTCTGGCCCAGATCCTATGGAAATTGACGTTATCGATGCATCTCGTGGTCGCGGCAAGCAATTTGGCCGCGACATCCGAAGTCAAAACACGATGAAGTGTAATCGGTGCGGCAAGACTGGCCATCGTGCGGCCGTCTGCCGAGCACCAGCGCCGGTGTCCACGAACACAGCTGTCTCACGTGGAGATACTGTGTCGTCAGTGGTACCGCCAAAGAACGAGCGGTTCCAGTAGGTGCGGGGCGCCCTACTGGCAGTAATGGAGCCCCGAGTACTCAGGTGGCAGCTCGGGCTCCTAGCCCTAAAGTGATACATACCCACTTCAATGCCACCACTATGCGCGACGATTCGAGACTGATAATTATAAGTCTCATCGTTGCTGGAGTTAAAAGACCACTTCGAGAGTTGTTGGATTCGGGTGCATCCAACAATTTCTTTCGAGCATCATGTTTGTCCCTTCTCCCGTCGACAATTACGGTTCGAGAAGGTCCAGGTGACATCGTTGTCAAACTTGCTGATGGACAACCACAGCGTGTCCCGCGTAAAACAGTGGTTTTGCCGTACACGTTCGACGGCTTCCAAAGTAATGACGAATTTTTGGTGTACGAGATGAATTATGCATTCGATTGCATCTTGGGGATACCGTGGCTGTCACGGTATCAGCCGACAATAGACTGGCTATCTTGGTCCATCAAACGACGAAGCATTTACGACGTAAAAAAGTTTTCACTCATCTGTTGGTAGCGCCATCCGATTGGCCTCACGTCAGGGTCGTGAACGAACTCGCCACGACTAGAAGTCAGCACAGAGAGAGCGATGGCCCTCTGTGTCCGGTATGTTCAGTCACACTGATAGAACCGCAACACGAGGCGGTCGAACAGAGGTTCCCGCAAACACAGACATCGGTCGAGCAGGGGCTCCCGATTAACAACGAGACGGTCGAACAGAGGTTCCCGCATACACACACAACGGCCGAGCAGAGGCTCCCGGTTGTAACCGAGGTGGTCGAGCAGAGGCTCCCACATACATCTGAGGCGGTCGACGACGAGCTCCCGGCTTTTGTCGACGAGAATGAACGGGCTGTGGACTTAAATGCGAACGACGTGGTGGAGACAGAGCTCCCACGTCTAGCGGGGGGTACTTCATCCTCCAGCGACAGCGACGTTTCAGCCTCGAGCAGTGGCTCAAGACGCAAGAGAAAGCGTAAACGCAAGAAAGGTGCACGCCGATCACCAAGACGACGAAATTCTCGCTCAAGCGCCGTTGACGATGATACTGTATTGACACTCCGTTTGTGCGCTTGAATATGTGGAAGGGTCTTCACATCGTGGCCGCTACGTTGAGGTAGCGAGCCCTCCTTGCACTGTTACAGAGATCACATCTCTATTAACCCTACCATGGAAAGATTTCCTTCACGACCTCAAGGCCGGCGACATCGAGCAAGTGTGCATCATATCATCCGCCGAAGCAGCTAGTGGAGAAGTTCTGGAGGCTCGCCCAAAGAGCGCTGAGCCCAAATCAGCGCGCGAAGAACGTTTCGTGGCACAGTCTTGGGAAGCCCTTCGTGCTTCGGGCAAACCTGTCTATGATATCGCGCGTGAGTATGCCGACATCTTTTCGGAGAATATCCCCGCTGAGCTTCCAGCGGATCGTGGTGTGCGACACGAGATCGATATCGTGCCAGGATCGAAGTATTGCGTGACGCGGCAGTGGCCGCTACCGCGTGACCAAGTCATCGCAATTGATGAATTTTTTGAGGGCCGCCGTAAGGCAGGACACGTCCGCGAAAGCATATCGCCACATTCGAGTCCGAATTTCTGTGTGAAGAAAGCCATCGGCGGTTGGCGCATCGTGCATGCTTTTAACAAGTTGAATGACGCCACGATCCCGGCTCAAACACCAATTCCTCGGAAAGACATGGTACTGGATACCATGTCCGGCAGCGAGATTTTTAGCGCCATAGACCTGACAGACGGGTTTTACCAGATTTTAATGAGGGACGGTGATATCCCATTCACCGCTGTCAGCACACCGAGTGGGATGCTTTGGGAGTGGCTAGTCATGCCACAAGGCCTTAAGAACGCTCCAGCAACGTTCATCCGGATGGTGACACAAATGCTTCGGCCACTACGTGATTTCGCTCCAAGTTATTTCGACGATATTTTTGTTCACAGCCGCGCTGAGCAACAACTCAGCGCTACGGAGGTCCACCTTCGGCATTTAAAACAGGTGTTCCAAGTGATGCGCGAGAACAAACTGTACGCAAATTTGAAGAATTGTGTCTTCTGTGCTCCCGAGGTTCCAGTTCTTGGATGCTATGTTAGCAAGGAGGGTGTCCGTGCTGATCCCGAGAAAGTGTCATCGATATGTTCCTGGCCTACGCCCAAGAACCAAACGGAACTACGCCAATGGCTTGGCTTGGCCAATTACTTGCATAAGTATACGAAGAACTATGTAGAACTAATCCAGCCACTATCGACTCTACTGAAGAAAGACGCAGTTTGGTCATGGAAAGCTGAACATCACTCTGCCTTCAACTCTGTGAAAAAGAGCTTGTCTGAAGCACCAGTGCTGATGTTGCCTGATGATTCCAAGCCATTTCACGTCGTCTGTGATGAGAGTAATTTCGCTATTGGATGTGCCCTCATGCAGTTTGACGATGAGGGCCGAGAGCGCGTCATGAGCTTTCAGTCACGACAGATGAAACCCGCAGAGAGGAACTATCCGGTACATGATAAGGAACTCTTGGCTATGCGTTACGCGCTGATCAAGTTCAGAGTATATTTGCTCGGCGAGAAGATGTTTCCGGTCTATACAGATCACGCATCATTGTGTACCGCCGTCAAGACTCCCCACTTGTCCCAGCGTATGGCACGTTGGTTGTCATACTTCTCAGAGTATAATTTCGTGGTCTTTTACAAACCCGGCAAGAACAACATTCTTGCTGACGCGCTTTCTCGACGTCCCGATTATGATCCTCGACGTGACATGGGTCATCAGCCAGGCATTGCTGAAGACGAGGACGACGACATTTGTTTATGCTGTGCTGAGCAGGGGCTCAATGCAACGATTTTGACACCTGAGCTGTCAATTTGGACTCAAATCGCTGAGTCATATGCGAACGATTCATTCTACACGCGAATCATCAATTATCTTCGACACCCTACTGAGGGTTTACTCGCGAAGTTGACGAAACCAACGCGTGACAACATCAAGCGGTACGCGCTTGATGGTCCGCTGCTGACTTATACAATAGACGTTTTCGACCCACCGCGCGTCGTCATCCCTGCTGATGACGACCTCTGCGCACGATTGGTGCATGAATTTCATGACACTCCAACTGGTGGTCATTTGGGTCGCGAGAAGACGTTCGCGGCCATCTCTCGTGTGTTTTTCTGGCCGCGTATGTACAAATACATCCAGAAATGGGTACGCTCTTGTGAAATATGCCAGCGTGTGAAGCCTGCGCCGTCTTAACAAGCTCCATTGCGTCCGCTTCCGATTGCCACGGAAGCCTGGCGTTCGGTCAGCATGGATTTCATCTTTGGTCTCCCTCCGGACGAACAGAAACGCACGGGCGTATTGGTTTTTGTGGATCGATTTAGCAAAATGGTGCATTTTGCTCCAGTCTCCGCGCACGTTACGGCGGAGACGACCGCGCAGATCTTTATCCACCTCATATTTCGACATCACGGCTTGCCTGAATCAATTGTTTCGGACCGCGACCCGCGCTTTACGTCAGCTTTTTGGGCAGCGTTGTTTCAACTATTGGGCACGCGACTGATTATGTCTACGGCAGCCAATCCAGAGACGGATGGGCAAAGGGAGTGCGTGAACAGAGTGCTTGAAGATGTACTACGCAGTTATGCGACATCGTTCCTGTCGTGGAGTTCGTTTCTCCCTCTCGCTGAATTTGCAATCAACAACGCAGTTCATGCGTCGACTGGGTTAACGCCATTTTTCGTGAATAACGCGAGGCACCCTCGCGTTCCAGCGCTTCTTGCTCTTTCAGCTTCAGCACACCCAGTTTCTCAGCTTGGTGGGGGAGTATCTCCCGATAACACTACGCGAAACATTTTGATGATTGGTAATGTTGAAGACAAGGTTGCAGCCAA
This sequence comes from Hyaloperonospora brassicae, assembly GCA_947650285.1. NCBI lineage: Eukaryota > Oomycota > Peronosporomycetes > Peronosporales > Peronosporaceae > Hyaloperonospora > Hyaloperonospora brassicae. The sequence continues at coordinate 25,668 of CANTFL010000647.1, forward strand.
TGCAACTCATACTGTTAATTTCGTGGCCAATGGCATATCGAGTCCCGAAAGCGATGCATCCCATCGCGTCTCCCGTCGCTAATTTTGCTCCTACAGAGTCCACTTCTCCTGTAAGTTCGGCTGCTGTGACCGAATTCCTATTACTACGGCAAAGTATCACGCGTTTTGTACGCGATACACTCCAAGAAGCAGTGGATAAACAAAAGGAGAACGCGGAAAAGCGAGGTCGAAAGAACTTGCTGACGTCCAAAGAAGGTGACAGAGTCTTACTATCGACAAGCGGATTACCAGACACGTCAGTAACGAATTTGGGCGCTAATAAATTAGCGCCAAGATATATTGGGCCCTTTCGGATTGTTAAAGTCCATGGAGACGCTTACACGCTAGACATACCTACCACTATGCGTTTGCACTCGACATTCTATGTCGGGCGCCTTAAGGCTTACCTGCCGGCGGATCTCCCTTTGGTCCTTCCTCACTCGTCTGTATCGGCTCAAAGTCCGACACCCCCTGCCGACGACGCTGACGACGACTGGGACTAAGTCCTAGACGAGCGCGAGCAGACTCGTTCTGCTGGGGTCCACCGAACGCAGCAGTCTCGAGCTGACGCAGACGCTCCACCAAGCCCTGCTGCTCCCGTCGGATTCTCTCGGCAGCCTCTGTAGCAGCTGCTGCACGATCTCGAGCCCTCTCGGCCATCTCGCGGGCATCCAGAAGGCCGTTCATCGCCTCTTCAGTGTCAGCACGAAGGAAACGAAGCTCGTCACTCGACGGCACAGGCGCATGATTATGAGAATCGGCGCCCAACCTGAGAAGCCTTCCGTCGTGATGCTCCTCCTCCCTTGGTAGATGCATCGGGTGAGCGACGCTGGATTGTGGACCGTATCGTCAGTCATGAAGACCCCACGCCTCTTGCGCCGAGTAGTGGCCCGGCACCATCGAAGAGTCGTTCAGAAACGCATTACAAGGTCCGATGGTTGGGTTATTCACCAACGGAAGACACGTGGGAGCCTCGAAGTATGCTGGCTCACGATGTTCCTGACGTCGTTGAGGAGTATGGGACCAGTAAGAGGTCGGGCGAACGCGACCGACGCTGCTGACTCCTTCCACGATCCCGCGAACCGTAACGTGCGTGAATTGGCGATCGACGACGATCTCCCGATCGACCCCGACGTCTTCTACAAGGCTCGGGAGCATTTGGATACCTTGACGGTCGAGAGCGACTACGAGAACGACCTCGGTGGTCGTAAGACAAACGATTTTGACTACGTGAACGCCTCCATTGATCTACTGGGCGTACCCTCATGTGACGCAACGCAGATACTTGGAGCTCTGAGAGGCTCCTCTCATAGCGTCCGATCCATGGTCGGATGTGCTGAGGCATTCCCCGTGCACACACCATGTCGTCCCATTCCTGCCGCAATGGTCGCGGTCTCTCCATGTGACACCGTGGACACCCTTCACGGACATGGACGTAACACATTTGGAACCCATCACGAGTCAAATGACATACGCGTCGTCGTAAGTCGCCAATAGCTTAGTCGCCATGAGTACTTTCGCGTCCCTCGATCCAGGACGTGAAGGATGCCCCTTCACGTCGACTCGCGTTCCAGCGTCTGATGAAAGCACACCAAGATCGTTGCAGTGCGTCTTCAGTGTATGTGTGATTCGTTCCCTTGCCTCGAACGTTACGGTATCGTGTGAAGAGATTCTTCATGGTCTCAAGTGTTTCAGGTTGGTACGCGCCTTCAAGGCTGTACAAGCCCCACGGCTTCAAGTCGTCATCCATGGTCTGCGGTGCACGCTCTCTTCGAAGTGTCTGAGACCCAAACTGTCGTTTGGGGTCGAGTCGCGTGGGTGTTCAGGATTCATGCTGCTCAGTTGTTTGTGGCTGAGCAGATTCGAATACCAAGATGACGTGTCGTTGGAGTTCTCGTTGGGCTTTTCGTTGGACTACTCGTTAAAAAGAAACTTTCTGTGTATGGCGCTTACGTCACGGTAAGCGCAACCTAAAGAGGGGGGTGATGTAATGGGGCAACCCATTATATTAAGTAGTCATAGTTTTATTACATAATTACATACATTAAGTGTAGGCAGTATCCGGATAGCGGATACTGCGCGTCTATTTATTATTGGTTTATTATTGGGGTGCCAGACCCAATAATTAGCCAATAATAATTAGTTCTGTATTTGAGTGGTTCCCATGAGCTAGGGAACATATTCGCACTTACTGCGAATTATAAAAACACAAAAATACAAACAGAGTTAAATATACCTTATAAATCACAGCGCTTCCTCAGCTTAATTATTAGAGTAAGACGGTAACGGGCTCTCTCCCCGTTACAAAACACATCACTGTAATATCATCACTGCCGAATATACTGTGACGCATGTAGCGGGTCTGATCATTTGGCAGATCTATTGATGGACGATGCAGTACAGGAAATCGCGATGCCTATAAATCCTTTCCCGATTCAGACAGATCTGACTCGCCAGAGTAGCTGACCCCAAACTCAGGGATACCGTGTGCATGAAGTTTAATATCACATTCGCCTGCAGAAACCACTGCTGTAGGAAACGAACAAGCATCAGACGACGAGTCTTTTGCCGCAGAGGCTGGCGCCGTAACGGACTGCGCGTGTAACGGGGCTAGAATAACCCGTTACTCAACTTACACTATTGTTTTGAGGAAGCTCAAAATCAAAGTCTTTATGTTTAGTATTTTTAACTCTGTTTATATTTTTGTCTTTTAAATCATCCTTAGTACGAATGGTTCCCTTGGACTCATAGGAACCACTCAATCTACGTGCCTATATCTTACTGGCTAATAATGGTGCTGAGCCCATTAAACCAGCTAAACGATACGACGTGCTACTTTCGCTACTTCGAAAGTAACACCCTACTTAAATAACATGTAAACTTAATCGAAACTACGTATGTAACGGGGTGGCCTAATACATCACCCCCTTCTCAAGACAGCAGTTACAAACCGTGGGTGCTCAATTACAAGCCCCAACGACGCACAAGCCAAACTATGACTGACGATGCAGACGCCAACACCACAGCACTCCCGCGCACAATCAGCGGGAGTTTAGTAGAGCACGTGATGGATCAGCACCTGATCTCTTGGGCGCTGTACGACTGGTCCGGAGCTCAAGCTCGGGACTATCTCGAAACGATGCAGGACTACTTCCGGCGTTTCTGTGGGTTGCGCGGAAAGACTCTTGATAACATCTCGTACGAGTCGCTCCAGCGGTCTTGCTGCGCGTTCATCCGGCGGTGGAACCAGATGCTTTTATTCGGAAGAAACTTTTAGCAATGGCTGGCCAATCGCGAAGATATCCACGCCGATCATTCAATCGGTGTACTGCGCAAGAAGATCTGCGAAAAAGCGTGGAACGTAGATAGACTCTGCTACGTTCACGTACACGAATCTTGTTACTCTTGTGACTCGATGCCTCGTCCAACTCGCGAGTCTTGGCAACGACACGTCGCTGAGTATATACTCAGCGAATATAAACAGCTCTGGATCGGACTATATGAGAGCAGCTTGATGGAGTGCAAGAATGCGGTTAATCGTGGCGCGTCACGCTGGCGACACCACTCGCGTTCTCGAGATCGTGGTGCCATGCGATCGCCACGACGTTCTCGTTCGCGTGATCGTGGCGATTTACGATCGCCTCGACGTTCTCGTCGTCGCTCTTCATCTCGTCGTCGTGGTGACGTAATACCACGACGTTCTCGCAATCACTCTTGGCCCCGTAGTCGGGGTGACGCTTCACGAAGATCCGTCGTCGTTCATATCGTTCTCGCTCACCGCGAGATAACGCAGGTCGTGGACCAAATCTGCACCAAGCGTATGCACAGACTCGAAAGCCCGAACGACGTCTGGAACGTCTCGAAGAAGCAAAGAACGCGGTTCCCACGTATCCTGTACGGGTGGAAACCCGAGCCAACGTACACAATACTTGCGCGCGGTTGGAACCGCGCGCTCATGGTGTCTCGACGATGTCGTCTCGCGACAAGGGTCCTTGTTACCCAATAAGCGTTCCACCATCCAGCGCTTCTGACCTTCCGCGTCCACAAGCGGTGGTGAGCCCTCGCGGTGATACTGCTGGCGTCCTGGTTGCCCAGGACGATGTAGATGCGGCCGTGAACAAGGCTGTTGATGCCCAGCTGGAAGCTGAAGCTGCCCTAGATCGAGCAGCGCGGGCTGATAGAACAGCGAACAAGATCCGACAGTCAAACCGCGAGCTGCTTGAACGGATGCGGAACCTGGAACGCCAAGTTCTTGGGCACGCGCAGACTGGGACGAAGCCGCGTACGATGTCACTGGTGCGTCAATCAAGGCGAGAGGGAAGGTCGACCTATGAGCCTTTGAGTCCGAGGACGGAGCCAACCCGTAAAGAGTAGCTGGACGATACTTCCAGCAGCCCATCCGGAAACGGATGGCAAACAGAGAGATTTAATCAAGTCCTCGAAGATGTTTATCGAAGCAATGCAAATTTTTTTACGAGTTGAAGTGCATTTTTGCCACTCGGGGAGTTTGCACTCAACAACGCGGTTCACGCGTCAACGAAGTTGACGCCATTTTTTGTAAATTCGGCCCGTCATCCTCGTGTTCCTACTCTTCTTGCCGTGGGTTGACCCACGGCTCCTCGTGGCTCCACTCTGGCGGGGAAGTGATAACGATAAACAACGATCGAGTGTAGCTCACGGTATTCTGAGCGCAAATGTAGTCACCCAGTCCAAAGTGAAGTCTTCTGTTTTGACGCCACGTGACGTGGCGTCCCCGCTAGCTCAATGAACTGCACAGACGCTGATTGACCCTTCTTCGGGTATGCGAAACCCTAAAGCCAACTACGCGCCGATTTAATCGGCGCGACCAATTGATGACATGGCTGTGTCAGAGTTTATACTCCAATGTCAAGCCATCACGAGGTTTGTACGCGATACTCTTCGATCTGCGGTGGATAAACAGAAAGCGAATGCAGACAAACGTGGAAGAAGGAACACGAGTACATTCAAGAAGGGTGATCGTGTATTGTTATCTACCGAAGGCCTACGAGATTCAGCAGTAACCAATCTCGGCGCGAGCAAACTCGCGCGACGTTCATCGGACATATTCACGGTACTCAAGGCGATCGGCGACTCATACACGCTGGACATACCTTCGTCACTGCGACATCATCCGACGTTTTACGTCGGCAGGCTCATTTAGAGTTTTGTGCCAAGCAACTCGAACAATGACGTATAAAAGGCAGATGTGAAACGAGGATCACGGTTCGCGACAATGTTGTCTGGTAGACCGTAATGGCGGACACAGTGTCAATGAAGTGCACCGCGGTCTCAGCCGCGGTGATCGTTGCATAAACAGACATCAGATGTGTCATTTTGCTAAATCTGTCCGCAAAGACCAGAATATCCGTTCGGTCTTGGCCATCTGGTGTAAGACCGAAGATAAAGACCATTGAGACAGAGCTCCAATCCTGAGCTGCAATTGGCAGGGGTCGCAGGGGTGCCTGCGACGATGGAGATGGCTTCACACGCTGACATAGTAGCAGGTGCGAACCTAATTGCGAACCAACTTGTACATGTGGGGCCAGAAGAAGTCACGCGAGATAGCCGCGAATGTCTTTTCGCGGCCCAGATGACCGCCAATGGAGGCGTCATGGTACTCGTGGATGATACGAGCACACAAATCCAAGTCATTCGCAATCACCGTTCGAGGTGCATCGAATTTATCGATGCTGTAAAGCAGCAAATCACCGCCCATACTGTATTGTTGAATATGTTCACGATTCGTTCGCGAAAAAGCTCTCAGTGCAGCATCTCTGGGAGCGCGCAGATAGGAAATAATTTCCACGTAGAACGGATCGTTCGCGTAAGCCGCGACGATTTCATCGAAAAGGCGTAAATCAGGTGTGACCCGAGTAAGATTCAACGACACACACGTCGCACATCGATCGTCTTCATCGTCGTCGTCAGTTGCCTGACGACTCAGTGCCATACGAGGATCATAATCTGGACGTCGTGACAGTGCGTCAGCAAGAATGTTAGTCTTGCCTGGCTTGTAGTGCACGACGAAGTTGTACTCGGAGAAGAAAGAGAGCCACCGTGCCATCCGTTGTGACAGGTGTAGGATCCTCATTGTTGTTCGCAGCGATGCATGGTCCGTATACAGGACGAACGTGCGTTCGACCAGTAGGTGGACACAAAACTTGACGAGTGCGTAGCGCATCGCTAGCAGTTCCTTATCGTGAACCCGATAGTTCTTCTCTGCCGACTACATCTGTCGTGATTGGTAGCCCACGACTCTTTCACGGCCCTCATGATTAAAATGCATGAGGGCCCAACCAATTGAAAAGTCACTTGCATCACACACCACGTGAAACGGCTTGGTGTCGTCAGGAAGTATAAACACTGGCGCCGACGCCAGGAACCTTTTAATTGCGTCAAAGGCAGCTTAATGAACGGAGCGCCACGACCACGTAGTGTCTTTCTTCAGAAGTCACGACAGGGGCTGTATAGAACCGGCGTAATCCTTTGTGTACTAATGCAAGTAATTAGCTAGACCGAGCCATTGACGCAACTCCGTAGGATTCCTGGGCGTGGGCCAAGAACAGATTGACGACACCTTCTCTGGATCGGCTCGAACACCCGATTTGCTTACGTAGCAGCCCAGCACCGGAATATCCGGTGTACAGAATACGCACTTCTTCAAATTGGCATATAACTTGTTATACCGCATGACTTAAAACACCTGCTTCAGGTGTTAAAGGTGAACTTGGACAGCACCGAGGTTGCCCTCAGTGCGACTGTGGACAAATATGTCATCGAATTAGCTAGGACCAAAGTCTCAAAGCGGAATCTACACTTAAGATACCATGCGATCGAAAGTGGCTGGTGCGTTCTGCAATCCTTGTGGCATCACCAGCCTCTCCCATAGCATACCACTCGGGGTGCTCACCGCAGTGAGTGATATGTCACTCTGTAGCATCAAGATCTGGTAAAAGCCATCGGTTATATCGATGGTGCTATAGATGACGCTTCCTAACATGGAGTTTAATACCATGTATTTCCTAGGAATAGGCGTTGATGGAGGAATAGTGGCATCGTTGAGCTTGTTAAACGCATGCACTATACGCCAGCCTCCCGTAGCCTCCTTCACACAAAAGGTTGGACTGGAATGGGGTAAGCCACTCTCACGCACATGAACTGCCTTGTGACGACCTTCAAAGAATGCATAAATAGCCTCGACTTGGTCTCGAGGCAACGGCCACTGGCGTGTCATGCAATATTTCGATCCTGGCACGAGATCAATCTCGTGCCGCACGTCACGATCGGCAGGGAGTTCAGCCGAAATCTTGTCCAGGTACACGTCGGCGTACTCTCGAGCAATGTAGTAGACAGGGTTACCAGACTCGCGCAGAGCCTCCCAAGATTGCGACGCAAATCTTTCTTCGCGCGCTTTTTTTGGTCAGCGCTTCGAGGGCGCGTCATTCGCTCCTCATTCGACTCATAGGTCACCTCATTGGTGACCAGACATACTTGTTCCACCGTGCCTCCCTTAATGTCGCGTAGAAAATGCTTCCAGGAGAGTCATAGAAGGCTTGTAATCGACGACGCGTCGCGAGGTGGACTCGCGACCTCAATGTATTGGCGCCTTTGTAGTCTCCCGTCCACGTACACAATAGCGTGGACACATTCTAACGCTGAGTTCTCGTAGCTTGCGTCCCCATCCTTCTTCGAGTCCATACTCGAAGCTGGCGAACCTCAGTAAGGTATTAAATTCGCACCTTCCCTCTAGACGCTGGATGTCCTCACTTAGGACGTCGAAATCGCGCGGCGGGAGTAGTCCATACTCGTCCGTCGACGCATGATGCGGGAGCCCCTGCTAGGTCGCCAAAAACTCGTGTGGGAGCTCCTGCTCGATCACGTATTGCTCATGTAGGAACCTCTGTTAGACCACAGTGGGCGATATTGGGAAGTCCTGTTCGACCATCATGTTCGCACGTGGGGAACCATGTCCATCCACGTCACACTCGGTGGCGAGCCCCTTCTCGGCCACATCTTGCCTTTGTGGGAGCCTCTGCTCGACCACAATGGGTGCAGGTGGGAACACCTGATCGTGTTCGACCACCGCTCTCTCGTGCGGGAACCTCTATTCGACCGCGTCGTCTTCGCGCGGAAGCCACTGCTCGTTCACGTCGTACTCCTCGCTTTGCAGCAAGGAGACATCGTCACTCGTGCGTAGGGGAACGAAACAAGCGGTACAGAGAGGGTCATCGCTCACTATGTGTACCGCCGGCGTTGCGGATGTACGGTTTACGACTGTAAAGTTCGGCAAATTACTTGGAGACACCAAGAGATGGGTAAACACTTTGCTGACGTCGAACTTGCTTCGACGTCTCACTGATCTGGCTAACCAGTAAATCTGGGGCTTGTATCGTGCCAACCATGGCATGACCAGGATGCAATCGAATGCATATTTCATCTCAATCACCAATAAATTGTCGTTGCTGCGAAAGCCGTCGAACGTGTACGGAAACGACACTTCGCGCCGCGATACACGGCGTGGTTTCCTGTCAGCGAGCTTGAAAACAACTTGGCCAGGTATCTCGTGGACCTGGATGCTGGGTGGTAGCATTGACACGCAGGATTCGCGGAAAAAATTGTTTGTCGCTCCTGAGTCCAGGAGCGCTCGTAGAGGTCGCCGGATACCGGCGACATGAAAAATAACAATAATCAGGCGTGAATCACCACTCGTGGCGGTGGCATTTGACCGTGCACGCAGCACTGATGGGCTGAGAGGTCGGTCTCCACCGGTTGACCCGGACCTCCTTTCAAACCAGTAGGGCGCCCTGCACCTACTGGGCTTGTCCGTTTTTTGGACGAGTTAGCGGAGCACCTCCCTTATGATGGGTGTCCGTCGTATGTACTGCCTTCGCTGCTGGCGCGCGGTATTCAGCCGCGCGATGTCCCGGCTTTCGGCATCGAAAGCAGATCATCTGAAGTCCGCTACGGACGTCTTCTATGTAGGACGTAGCGCGTCGTCGGTCACCCGACGACTCAATTACATCGATCTCCATAGGTTCCGGGCCTGCTGATCCGACAGCGGTAACAATGAAGGCTTGGTATAGGCATTAGTGACTCTGTAGTCCTCACGAAGGGCGATAGCAAAATTTTCCTTCAACGTGGCAGGCTCCGCGCGTTCCAGCGATAGACGAGTCTGCCCTTCAGCATGCCATCGACAAACACGTTCACTTGTGTGTACATGTCCATGGGATGCGTGATAATGAAACGACTCCAATTGTCGAGCCATCTGTACGTAGTCGCGCATGGACATTTTACCTTGTCCCAAGGACAGGAAATATTGAAGTCACCAACTTATCTTCCTGTGGCGGCTCGAAGGCGAGCCGAAGGTTACTCTGGATGGCTTCCAGATTGGGGAACGCATACTCGTCCACAACGAGTTTACCCAAGGCCAACTTCTTGGCTTTCCCAGCGAGACGGGAAAGGAGGAAGTTGATCTTCGCTTTAGGAGCCTCGAGAAGTCTCGAGGCGATAGCAATGTCAACTTCTCGGAACCAACGCGACAACGACAAGCGTTTTTTCCTTCGCCAGAGTAGACGGAGGTGCCATATTCACGGCATGGTTCCGTGAATTCCGCGAGGGAGTTTAACCTCGCCGATTGGACTCGGCGAGCTCACGGGCCATGTAGTCGTGTATGGCGAGACGCTGTCCATCAGGAGTCGCTGATTTCATCAGCGACACAAGATATGTCTCTTTAGATATCGCCGCGAGGCGATTTAGGGCATCCCACTCAACACCAGTGAGATGGGGAAAAGTCGCGTAATCCAGACTCACGTCTGGAGCGTCAGAGTACGACGAATCGCTCGTCCCAAACTCGGGCATGGGAAGGACTACTAAGTGCTACCAGGTGTAAAGGGGCCAGAATAACCCGTTACTTAACTTACACTATTGTTTTGAGGAAGCTCAAAACCAAAGTCTTTATGTTTAGTATTTTTAACTCTGTTTATATTTTTGTCTTTTAAATCATCCTAAGTACGAATGGTTCCCTTGGACTCATAGGAACCACTCAATCTACGTGCCTATATCTTACTGGCTAATAATGGTGCTGAGCCCATTAAACCAGCTAAACGATACGACGTGCTGCTTTTGCTACTTCGAAAGTAACACCCTACTTCAATAACATGTAAACTTAATCGAAACTACGTATGTAACGGGGTGGCTCATTACAGCGCGGGCTTTGGTTCACCTCGCATAGATATGTTAACTACGCGAGGCATGGTCAGGTATGAATAAATCTGACCATTCAAATGCTCCTTGTCCCAATGGTGTCCAAATGTTGGTCACAAAGATTCGATAATCACACAGTGACTATCACTCTTGGGGGAAATGGTGATGTAACGGGGTAACCTAAAACACAATTTGCCATTGAGAAGAAAATGACAATAATGTATATTACGTTGAAAATTCTCTAAACAATATATCTAAGAACAGTGATATTGCTGGGATGACCGAAGGGTCTACGCATTGGTTGATAATTGAGATATTATTAACCCACCAATTGCTGCTAGACGTGCGCAATGGGTGGTGAGTAGACGTCAATACACGTTTAATTGATTTTATATAATTAAGTCAAGACGAAAAAGAGTTCAAGAGTTATAGGATGTAATCATATTAATGACAGTTTTACTTTGACCACGACTAGAGTCTTCACCTTGGTCGTTTTGTGCCTTCCTCAGTGTAGTTCTATACCTAGCTGGGCACTGACCTTCACTGTTGTCAGTGAAAGTTAACTCCGTATTAATCGACCAGTACGTAGTCGTTGGTGCCCCGTTACACCTCGCGTCGCTCAAATTTTGAAGCTGGAGGAAGCTTTTCTAACATGTGTATCTCAATGCCAGACAAAGAATGTTGTTTATGTGGAGATATTTGTGAGGTCATGGCCACTGTGTCTTCTGAACGACTTAGCCCACCTGAGGGAACCATCCGGTTTGTCAGTGGGTGGTTGCAACGCTTTTAAAAGCGAAAAGCTTTACAGAATCCGGATTCGTGGAGTGAAAGTTTGAAAAACGAGGAAGCCATGGATGCAGCATTTCCTGGTCTTCGAGCTGCAATTGCTCGCTACAAGCCCATAATGTTCATAATATGGACGAAATTGGTGTGTCTAAATTCGAAATCTAAATATAGTTTAATGTTGATCATTAACGTTGGTCACGTAGGGCAATTCTGCAACACGGTTTAGGAGAAGACAGTTGCACAGCACGAAAAGGGAGGAACACAATAAAGATAAAATCGACCTTGATTCGATTACTTTATAAAGATTTAAAGCGTAATAATTTCTATTCATTAACAATTTTTACTGGATTCAGGCACGGATCTCAGCTACCTTCGTGGCCAAAGCGGATGGTAATGTTAACGCAAGCCGTTTTATTTTTTTAAGAAGTACGATAACGTCGATGCTTGAGCACGAATCCTGAGAGTATGTCAAATTCTATTAGAGAAACAAAAAAAATGCCTCGATGGCTAGTGAACTATTTTTAGGAGAGGTTACAGAAATTTGATATCAACATAAAGATTAGTAAACTATATATTTCTATTCCATTGAAACTTGCCAGGCCTATAAAATAGGCTTTTAACATAGCAGTATTTTATAGAAGCCCGCAAGAGAAACGTCTTGCTTTTGCTTTATAATGCATAACCTCATACTACCAATAATCTGGAGCTGAAGAATGTTCATACAGAGTTCCTGCCTCCCAACTGTACCGCAAAAATTCAGCTTGTGAGTGCCGGAATCAGCGCTGCTTTTAAGCGCCACTACAAGCGTCTCCATCTACATTATACTGTGGACCTCGACGAATGCGGCAATGTTAACATCTACAAGGTCGACCAGTTGACCGTCCTGAAATGGAGTGTGGCAGCGTGGAAGGCGATTTCATCTGCAATTGTTAATAATTGTTTCTGTCACATTAGATTTTTTGTATCTTTGCCTTTGCTTTCTGTGGATGATCAGTAGGAGCATACACTAAAGCGCGAAATGCAGCATGCCATCAATATTCTTTCCCCCAGGAACCCCATAGCTATTTACAATCCGTTAATTT